>JANHZU010000616.1:104343-118385 GCA_032468055.1 Acrochordus granulatus
CAAGTAGAAGACGTTTCACCTTTTATCCAAAAGGCTTTCTCAATTCTGAAATTGAACTGGTAAGAGAGCTGGTATATTTCATTTGGTATATTTCACCATCACTCCAGAAGAAAGTAATAATTAAACTGGATTTTAACATTAGCCTACACTGTTTTACAGCATCATTAGGTTTGTTATTGTTACAATATATAAATTGGTTAAATCTATCTAGTTTATTACCATCCAGTTTATTAAAATTTCTATCAATTATTAGTTTTTTATGCTGCACTGATTGCAGCTGCAAATCTAAATATTTGAAAAGTTATAATTCCACTCAGGATTATATAATGGCCTTTGAAGTTCAGTTGTTTGATGTACAATTTATATAGAGTCGGATTCAATACAGATCTAACACATGGATACAGACATCTCTATGCCCATAAAAATAACTAAATCATGGGTAGAAATTCTACAGTCTCAGGACTTTGGAACTGACAGGGCATTTAGATCAAACAAAGTACCAAGTTAAAAACAGTCCTGAGAAACTGTTTAAGAAAGTTTGAATTCCAGGTGAAAGTTTTTAAAAGGATGAATGCTTCTTGCTAAATAATATTAATTTAGCTCCAATCTTTATATTAGAATTGTCCAATAAACTTTCATCTCCATCAGAATGCAGGACAAAATATGTCTCACACACACGTTTTCCCACACTTTCCACATAACCATAAATGTCATGATAGAGATCATGTTCATGTAGATTGCTACTATTCAAACCTGTAAACACCTCTATTCTATTCTCTTTTTACTCCTGCTACCTCAGGCAACTCTTTTCCAAAACTTACCTGAGCAAATTAATTAAAGTATTATGATAAATTTTGAAATTAAGACAATTCTTGTTGTCTAGTAGTTATATATGCAATGTAAGGATGTAGTTTAGCTCTTTTTATTCAGTAAAATCTGCCCTTCTAAAAAATATTTGTCCTACAGATATGACTGTCAACCGTTTTCTTCCTCTAGTGCTATTTATGGAGTTTATTAGTTCTGGTACATTGGTGTAATCTATATGATAACAGCCAAACATCATTCTGCTTTAAATACAATCCTTTATTCACAGATTTGAAGGAGACCATATATTTGATTTTTGCATATCACATGCTAAATTTAGAATACAGTATACCAGGCAAAATTTCAACCCTGTATGTGATTAGGCATGGAAAGGGTCAAATTCAAATCCTCAGAGATTGTAACATAAAAATTGAAGAATTTTTGAGAATTGTTACTTTTTAAATTTTTAGTTGCTCTTTCAACTTCAGACCTCTCTACCACTTCCTTACCTTTCTTCAGGTTCTATCTGAAACAAATCTACTGTACTTTTTAATCCTTTTAACCACTTGTTTCTTTCACTTACTTCCTCCTTTTGATTTAAATACATTTTCCTGACAATGAAATCAGGAAACTCTCTTAAACATAACAGATTACACCACATGTTTTTATTTAGGGATAAATAGGTTTTCTGATAACCACCAGAAGATGAAATCCTTATTAATCACACAATAAAATACCTTTCAAAAGTATCAGTGAAAAGACTCTACAGTTTACAGTGTCTTGATGCTATTTTTGATAGCAGAATGTATGGAAATTATGAAACAAAAACAATTTACAATGTGCCTAACAAGTGGGGCTTTTTTCACTGGCACTGTAAGCCAGAATCTGATTTTTCGTTGCCCTTAACTTTGTGCTAAACTGAGACTTGATCTTTCTACTTGGAGAGAAAAGGAGTCAAAACAAGGATCCAAACCTCGGGGGGATTCAAGCAGGAGCCATTTCCTAAGTCTAATCAGATGATATTGCTTAATGGGTGGGACACACTATTGGATCTTAACTGGGGGTGGGAAGAATAATGGCAGTCCCTCAAGAGCCAAGCCTTGTATCTTGAAGGGTTTTATAGATGGTAACCATCACCTTGAATTGCACTCAGAAGTTCACTGATAACCAATTCTGGTCACATAACAGAGATGTTACATGCATGCACTGAACTGCTGTATAATTGCTCATGTTGCTGCAATCTGGACCAGCTGTAGCTTCTGAACTGTGCTCAGGGCAGCATTATGTACAGCATTTAGTAATAGTCCATAGGTGAGGTGTCTAATGTTCAAGTGACTGAGATGGGACTCCTGGTCCAGGAAAGGGTGTAATTGGTGCAGTAAATAAGTCTGGGTGAAGTTCATCCTGATGCACTATAAAGCTATGAGCCCAGGAGAAGGAAGTACAACCCCAATTCTAACCCCACTTAGAACCAAACATGAGGAATCACTGGAATCAGAAGAACCACACATCTAGAGCCTTGTCTTTCCACATTAATGTTTGAGTCTCTAGTACTGAGACATGCTTAACAGCATGACTTAATTGACTAGGGGCTGAAATGTGCAGCTGAGTATCATGAGCATCCTGATGATACCTGACCCCATTCTAGCAAAAAACTTCACCTAGCTGTTTCATGTAGATGTTAAACTGGGAAGACGAGCGTAAAACCCTGAGATACCCTGCAAATTAGAGGTCTTGAACTGCACCTGTCTCTACCTGTCAATGCTGACTAGAGGTGGCACTGTGGCAAGAAAGTGGGAGAATCACTGCCATCTAGATTTGAAAAATGTTGCATGGGTTTGAAAGACAATTCTCTGTCAATTTGTCTTATCTACTTGGAATTATTTAGCTTTTTAAAAAATCTAAATGTTGCTCTTTCAAATTGTTTCCCTAAGGAAGAATGGGAGCATATGGGAATGGCATAGATTCACAGTGGTGCCTTTCAATCTCTTTCACTGCAGATTATTTCTTATGGTTGGGCCCTGATAATGGAGGAATTCCCATCACCAAGGATTGATTTCAAGGGGAAAAAGGATGAAATCCCACACTGCCTTGAGTTCTAAAATAATTTTAACATATTTTTCATCAAATGTGAAATGACCAGGTTTTGTTTTTGCTTCACATATTCTTAAGAGACAGAAATGTTGTTAGTTGCCATTAAAAATATCTATTTTGATGGATTGCTAATAATATCAATAATCAATCCAAAATTTAAGATATTGCTTGTTAAAAAAGGAATATATTTTTTTAGCTTCCCTACTTCTCAAAAATCAAAGACAGATAATTTTGTGTAAATGACATTTGCTGAACACTGTTATTCACAGCTGTGCCATTGTTACTACCTAGTATATAATCATGACCTCAACAGGTCTTACATTTACCTCTCTTGAATCTGCTATTTTTGTGGCCTGACTTCTGTGCAAAGGACACCCCTGAAAAACCACAAATAGCTACTTATGCTCTCAGTAAAATCCAACATTGGCAAATTGCAGAAATGACACTTAAAGATAATCAGTAATAATCAGAATAAATGAATTTGCTATGAATGATTTTTATAATTGGAATTAACCACTGTGAAGATTGCGTGAATTCCATGCCCCAGTCCCACCCCTTTCTGGAAGTCATCTTTTCCATTAGGCAGGTGTTTTTCCATTGCATTTCAGGGAGTAAATGAATTCTGTAAAAATAATGGAGAGAGTCATTTGTTTTTGTGGGGATTCTCTTCTTTACTTAAAAGCTTCCTTGCATATTTGCATCTCTATCATCTTACAATGAGTGGCTGACCAATTAACGTTGATTAGTCATCTAATAGCTTGATCTGTCCAGCCAATTTGATCTTTTAGGGTTGGCATACTCTGGGTTCCTTTGATTAAACAATGTCATCTATCAGAGCCTCAAAAGCACACTTCCTCTGGAGCAGTGCCTGCCCTCTAGAATAAGGTTCCTTCCAACATCCAGATGGCCATCTCTCTGCTGTTGTTTAGAAGAGCTGAGAAAACCTTTTCACCTAGACCTTTATTGAGTTTGAGTGAGACCCCTCACTTCATTCCATCTGATTTGTCACACTTGACATCTTTTATCCTTTTATCGGTTTTATTCTTTGTTCTGATTGTTAGCCACCCAGAGCTGCTGGGAATCAGGCAGCATACAAGTTTAATTATTAATATGATTGATTAGTTGGTGGAAGGGAGTAAGTTCTTTCAGCATTTTGAGTGTGAACTGAAAGGCTCTTTTAAATCAAGAAAACTGGTCCACCAGATACCAACCAAGTCAGATGTCCTTCCTTTTCAATTCAACAAACTCCAAACAAAATTTGCCTTTTTTCAGAATGCTCCAAAATTGTTCCTAACCCAAATAAACAGTTGATTACCCAGTCAACTGGGTTACTAACAAACTCACCCATATTTTTTTTCTATGTAAATTACAGAAAAAATGCCATACAACACAAATCTTCCATGAGAATGACATTCTGGTACTCATTCCAAACAAAATTCTGTTATTTGGGAAGACTGTCCAGAATGCCAACTTCTGATGGGCCAAACTAACCAAACTCATCTCCACATGAAACACATTTTGCTACTTGTAGCACACAAGCAGCAAGTTATATTTCTATATTTTGGAAAAGAGCATGGCATTCTTAGCCAACCAAACAAACAAATTCACCAGCCTTGTTGAAGTATATAGCCTTGATGTAATAAAGCTAAAGGTATCACAAAGAACCATATACAAGGCAGAAGTGCTGAAATTAGCCTGGTTAGTTTGATTCATTTAGAGATGTTCTGGACTGTTCCAGAAGGTATTGAGAGTCAAGTTATTAAGAATATTGATAGAATGACAACATTAATGTAATGACAACATTATATGGAATGTTGAGAGAAAAACAGCACAGAGCCAGAAGGAAGATGATGCAGCACAGCTGCCTTTCTCCCTGCAGATAATACAATATTTTGTACAGTATTGGTACTATTTCAGAGAAACTAAAATAAATGGGCTTTGCAATATTTTCCAAAAGTGCTTATGTTTAGCCACAATAAAAATAGATGTACATGTATGCTTAAATGGCCAGCATCTTGGGAAGCTGCAAAATTTTCCAAGAGACTAGCTTTCCTATTCAAAATATGAGATTTTGATGTTCTTACCAAAATTTTACAAGCTATTGGGAATATCAAAATCTCATTAAATTTAGCTATCTACAAAATTTCAGCTGTTTTAAAATGATTTTAATGTAAACTTATGGTTCCATGGATAAAACTGGAGGAGGGGTTTGAATGCCATGTTTCCTCTTCTGATAGACATCATCATCTGTGAGGATACTGGAAAGAACTTATGGTCTAAGCATCAAGAAAAGTGTTTTGGTTTTTTTTAATGATCAAAATGTCACAAAGTCATCCCATCTTGGGTTTTCCTACGAAATGTCACAAGATTTCAGAATCTAATGAAATCTCAAAGGTTCAGGAGGTTTTATAGCCATTTAAAAGTTGTCCCTTAGAATTAATTGGGAGGGTTATACAATATGGTTGTATAACATGCGCTAGGGCACCTAGGGGAGCCACACTACCAATTATTGGTTTACGTAGGTAGTTCTCAAAAGCTTTGGATGACAAGGAAGTGGTCCACCTAAAAATCTAATCTAATCCTGTACAAGTACAGAATATGTCATATTGCATGGGGGAGAGGAAAGGATGACAAACTGACAGTTCTGCTTCAAATGGATTTTTAAAGCTTGCTCACGCTGTGGCTGAAGAAACTTGGCACCACGTGTGAAAAGGCGGTAACCCACTGGGCAGGCTTTCCATCTTCTCCTTACCAACAAAGGTTAAAGGGCACATACACTGCTTTCCCTACCTCATTCAGTGCCTCACTTTGGCCTGCAAGCTGTCTCTGCTTTAGTCCTTTTTCGTCTTCAGGGTGGGTTTTGACAGGAGAATATCTGGAAGTTCTAAGGTGGGCATGTCCAACTTTGGACTTCAACTCCCAGAATTCCTCAGCCTGCTATGGGGAGCTAAGTTTCTTCAGCTATGCTGGCTGAGGAATTCTGGGAGTTGAGGTCCACAAGGTTTAAAGTGGCCCAAGGTTGGACACCCATGTTAAGGTTTTTCTGGACCACAGCTGAAGAAGATCCTTGCAATCAGCACAACATCGGTGTTCTCCAAAGACCATGGAGGCATTTCATGAGCTGATCCCAAATCCAAATGTTTTTTTTAACGAATCCATTCGCTTTCAGTAGCCAAAAATATCCTCCACCGATGAAGGGAAGGTTGCCGTTTCTCCTCATTGAAGCAACGGGGGAGGAGGGGATAAGAGGCTTTTAAGTCAAAAAATGCTTCTTCCTTCAGCATTTGCTTGTGAACATTTAGCACTCACACCACAAAGCCCAAATATCCAAACAGGATGAATGTCGTGCCCACGTTTTAAAAAATGAAGAAATGAAGTACCTGAGGCAAGTTTGCCCCCATCACGTCCACAGTCTGTGTATTGAATGTGAGGGGAAATGACTATTCAAAAAACGCATCAAAATGAACGTACTTAGAAAAATGGTTCTTTCGGGGTCTCCCCCTTTTTGCAAGAGTACTTTCTGCCCCTCACAAAACTCTTCTTCGGGATGGGAGGTGAAGAAACGGCTTCCCCGTTTCAGGTCTTTGTGAAAGGCGCAGGGGCTTCGCGCCGCCATTAACCACTGAGCCAGCCCGGCCGGCTTGAGAGCGCCTCAGCCACGGACGGTGGCGATAGAGGCGGGACGGCCCGGCTGGCCAAGCGCGGCGGCCGAGGAACGGCTTCTTCTTCCCGAGAAGCGCCATTCGGCCTCGCAGCCCAGACGGGAACAGCGAGGCAGTTCCGCTGCCCGCCTCGCAGGGCCGCCGCGCCTTTACTTTCCCCCGCGTCTCCGACTCCCCCCTCCCCTCGGCGGCGGCTTCAGCCTCCTGGAGGCGGGACTGGGCGGGCGGACAGGAGGCGCTCTCCGCCTCCCTGGCCCGGCCCGGCCTGGCTCGCCGCTTCCTCCCATCGCCTCCAAACGGAAGATGGCGGCGGTCTGACGCGCGGCCCGCGAGAGCTGAGCTGGGGCCGAGCCTAGGGAGCCTGCCGGCGGCTCCGGCCGGACGAAAGGGCTCCCGCGGCTCCGGGGAGGCTCAGCGCGGGCGGCGGGGACGGCCAAAGGAAGAGGAGGGGAAACGCCGGCGGGAGCGCAGCACGGGGAGCGCCTCGCCGGCGCCTGTCCGGGGCTACCGCGCTTCGTCGGAGAAGGTAAGCCGCCGCGCCGGCGGGATGGCGGGCGAGAGGCAAGAGTCGCCCGCGGCGAGCGCATCCGGCGCCCTTCCCGGAGCTGCTGGAGAGGGAAGGAGCGGCGGCGAGCCCGGCACCGCTGCTTCAAGCGGGCTCTCCGAGCGCAGCTGCCCAGCCATCGATCAAGGATCGATCGGGCCCGGGGCAAGGCTGGCCGAGAGGTCGGGGTAGAAGGACCCCCGTTGCCTGTGCCCTCCATCCTCCCCCAACCCACGCCGGTGGCAGCGGTGACGACCCCGGCCACCGCCGCCTGCCATGAAGGCTCCGACAGGAGCGGACCCAAGTGCGGGACGCGCCTCCGGAGCGTGGGAAGTGCGGGGTCTCCGCTCCTTTTGCGGCTTCTTCTCCTTCGGGCCTTGCCCGGCGCCCCTATTTCGGGCGCTCCTCCCAAGCGGGGAGAAGGACTCCCCAGGGGCCGCTTCTTCAGCTCATCAGGTCCCAAAACGTCGCACACGCCTCTGCCCCAGTCCTGCGACTTAGCCCAGGAGGATGGTCGCTCCGTTGGATGCGAGATCGCTTCCCCCCTTTGGTCTCCTCACCATTGCTGGCATAGGATGGTTGGGTGATCTGGAAGCCACTCTCGAAGAAGTAACTTAAGGGGTGCCTTCCTCTCTGTACTCAGTACACGTACAACTTGTATGATTTTGGAGAGACAGAGTCTAGAAGTGAGGACGCAATATGTTCTGGGAGGGGATGGAAAGGGAAGCGTAATATGATTTAGGTGGAATTTGTTATGGTTTGCTGAATGGGGATGTGAAGTACAGTACAAAGGACCATGCGCCTGTTGAGAAAGAAGCATTGCTCCGTCATAGACTGGGAGGGGGATGGACCAAAATGTCCAGATTACATCCACATCTGCCCCAATGGGAAACAATGGCTTGTATCAAATATGGTGGAGATTTTGAAGAGCTGCTGTATTAACATCCTGGAGTTATATTGAATGTAAAAAAATGTTTGTTTTTAATGACTAATTTGAATGATTTATTTTTATAAAGTTTCTGGTTCACATTTCAAATAAAAAGCATTTTGGCTTCAGTGTAGAAATGACAACAAATTAAATAAAACAATTCAAAACTCATAATGGAATCTAAAATAGCACAAAAAAGTATACATTATTTGAACCATGTAGAACTTAAAGAGATCAAAACCAGCAGTCTGAACTGAATGAGAGTGATTGAAGGACTACTGCCATCACAGTTCGTGGTGTTACTGCTGTTTGGAAATTTTACGCTATATTAAAAATTTATTGTAATTTCTGAAGATTCTCCCAGATGGCACAACACATAATATATGGCAGTAGTATCTTGTAGATACAAAAGAATGATAGGAAAGCAGGAAAAATGAAGGGAGGCCATCTGTCTAGCTAGAATTAGTACTTATATACACCACCCTGATTTTGTAAACGATGCTTTATATGGCAGAGGCAATGACCTAGTTCACACATTCCCTTATATTATGGTTTGCTATTCCATGATTTGTTGGCATTGTGCTAAGCAGAAACCATAGTTTACAATCGGATGGCTAGTTTCATACTTGATGCTAATTCAAAATGAATATCTAGCATGGTATGTGAACAAGTCAGTATGTGTTTCTGAGAACAAAGTTGGGTCAAGGAACACCCAGTCGCAAACTGATTCTTTGCGAACAGGATAACTTTGATCGAGAGAAACCTCAGTGCTTCCATTTCATCAACTTATTGGCACATAGCCTATCCATTACAAGCACTAATTGAGCATACTTAACGTCTCATCTGGGGGGAGGAAAGGATTCCATCAGCATAGTGTTGATTTCTTGGCTCATATCACAGGTGATCTCACTCACGTAAGTATTGAAAAGTATAAGGAGAGCCGTGCAGGGGACTCCAAAGCAAAAGTGCCATGGATTTAAACAGTAACTTTATAAGGCCATCTTCTAGAGTTACCCATTCATGGGTATCCACAGTTCAGCAAGAGGTGGTGGGGGAAATTATGGCACTTGTGTCTCAACACAGCTACATAATTGCATCATATGTGTTATACCAGTGCATTTGTGTCATCATTTTGACAACCCTTGTAGCAGGCATGAAACTGTCTCTCCATTTCTCAACTTGTTTTGGCTTATCCTATTTTTAAGGTCATAATCTTTCTTTCTCTGTGTACTCTTTTTGAGTACATATTATTTCCAGAAGAACCAAATCTGTGCCCCAAATGTAACGGAATTTGATTGTGAAACTCAGTGACATTCAAAACCACCACTTCTATGCCATCTTTAAAGATAAAAGTGTTCATTTCAGATATGAGAAATCTTATTCTTTAGTTTGACAGATGGTATAATTTGTTAAAGCTCAAATGTAGAGTTGCAGTGTCCATGTTGTTGTTGATAATAAAACTGTCCTGGCTTTGGAAAAATAATAACAGCACGATGAAATAAAACTGTGTTATCTTGATTCAAGCCATAGATGAGAGAAATGAACTTTTTTCTAGATTGTATTTCAGCAATTTCAAATTTCCTCAAGATCCTTTTTTAATAACTGTCTCTAAATGTAAGATTTTATTTCCTTCTGATTTCATTACTTTGTTTTTTCCCAATTTCCTATTATAGATGAGCAAACTTAAATTATTCATTCAATCATACCATGAAGGCTGATGCCATCATAGTACCATAAGACTGTTGTTTTTGTTGTTGAAGAGCTGCAACAAATTAATATGACCATCTCTCTAAAACTTGTTACAGGAGAAGTTTCTTGGAGGCTTTTGTCTTGTACTTGGAATAGGAAGCCAATTGTATTTTTGAGACTTGGGTTGTACAACTATTCTAATCCAAAGCTGTAAAGGTTTTTTCATTCTGATATGGGCATTATAACCAAATCTGTCATGAATTTTCCTGGGCTTAAACAGTAGTCAGGTGATCTCGGAAAAATGTGTCTTTGAATTGCACCTTTCCCACTTTGGATCCAAATAGCTGTATCTCACTAAAGAAAATTGTTCCTAGAAGGGGATTATTTATGACCGGTTAGCAGTCATTAAGATATTATGCGCAAGAGTCTTCTGGAACAATTGCAGCAGTGCCACTTTTATAGCTACAATGCTAAGAAACAGGTATCACCCGTTGATCACAGCTGATCAGGGGAGGGAAGAGTGCTAAACTACTACGAACAGAGCCAAATTGATCGGCTGGGATTCATGAGTTGATACCAAATTCATCAAACTGAAGAGGTCCTAGCTTTCTTAAGAAGATGGCCACTTGTGTGTTTTACCAAGAAAGATTCACCCATTAACATCAAATCACATACAGTAGTGTTTGCATTGGTTTGTAGATTGTAGTGATGTCTTCCTCAGACCTGATGTTTCCAAATGCCTATGGATTTTGACTCCCAGAATTTTCAGCAATGGCTGTACTAGACAGGGAGTCGAAGTCATAGATCTGGATAATTCCCAGGGTTCAAAGGCAGTTGTAATGAATCATTATTAGCAGTGTTATATGCAGTATATGTGGGCAGTTTTTATTCACAAAACATTCAGCAAGATGTTACAACATGCCCCAAGAATTCCTGAATATTTACAATTGGACAAAATTGCAGAAAATCTGAATTATTCAGAAAAGCCCTTGGCACTTCAAGGATGTAGTGGTGGCGGAATGCTTCTTTGAAGCCATCACTGTCATATAGCAGATTGAAAACCAGCTGTCAATATTTTCAGTGAGTTTTCTGGTTATTAGTATTTCAGCCTTTCGTAATAAGAGGCATATTGCACTTCTAAATTTCTTCACTAACAAGGGCTTATCTATCTCGCGTTATTGACTCTCCATCAGTAAAATCTTGGGGACTAGAAGATTGATTATCCTGGAAATAAATCATCTGGTCTCTGATTTAAATTTCTAGCTTGACCACTATAGACAGGAATGAAACTTAACTGCAAGAACCAGCAAGCTACAGTAGACTTTAAATCATAGCAAATTGTGTATCAGGCTGAGAAAGCTTTGTTTTCGAAAGGAGTTCAGAAAATGGCTTATTTGTATCATTCCTTTTATTTTGGCTTTCTTGCTAATGCTTTTGTCCTCTCATATGTTTGCCAATAGTTGCTTCCAGGGTTTCTAATAAGCTCTGATGTCATGCTGCTTCAAATGTGTTTTTAATTGCTTTTCTTTGTAGTTTTTGTTTGTTCTTTTTTAAATAGTTAAATGAGATAACTTGAAAACTAATTTAAAGGGAAGGGTAATTCTATATTTAATTTCTTTGTATCAAGAAATGATGACTGCTTCATCTGAGTGAGTTGTTTCCTGTTTGCTAATTTATTTTTGTTACTTTGATGTATTAAGATATTAATGTTATAATCAATACTGTGAGTGGACATTTTTCTAGTGTTTATTTTTCCACTGAAAATTTGTCACCATTTCAAGAGGGAAATGGGCCCCAAAAGGACAGAAATACCCTTTTTCATTGAGAAAGTTTGTCCTTTTGTTATATGAATATTTTAAGGAGCCTCAAATAAGTGATTCAGTTTTCAAGTGGTCAGAAGATGCTGGGCGAATGCATGTATTAGATATGAGAGAAAATTTTCATTAAAATATGGGACACCATTCTAACAGAAAAATAGTGTTATATGCTTCTGTTCTTAAATATTTTTAAAAGTACTTAGCAGTATCACTTACTTTTAGATCAAGGGAGACATTACTGCATTTTATTGGGTAAATGCATACAATTTTACATTCCAGATCAGCAATGTTTATGTGAGCTTGCCTCTCCTTTTGAATATTCAATTTATAGCAGATTCGTAATTGCCCTTGCCTTGTTGCAAAATATAGATTATCTACTTTATAATTATCCAAGCATAAAAAAGAGAAATAGCTCTTGACCATAGTTAAAATAATTGAATGAAATACTATTTGGTGCCTCATAACAGTATGACTAAAACAAGTGATACATGTGAAACACAACACTTTATAGCCAGCTGAAATGACACTTGGGACTTTCTCTATACCTAGCACAAAAGTACTTCTTGTCCTCCAATTAAAGTAGATGCAGATTTTTATGGTAGGTTAACTCTGGAAGCTTTCCACATTCTTTACTTTAAAAAGTAAATTACTCAAAATGTAATTGAGATGGAAATAATTGAACTGAAGTATCTGAGAAAATAAAAAGTGTTAATTTTCATGAATACATTCTACAGGCTGGATTTTTTATCAGGATAGTTCCCATAACAATACAGTCACATACAGTTTTCTTTAAATGTGTGATTATTTTATTTCTCTACCACTCTTTCCCCAGAATGTGCTTGCAAGTGATATCCAACTTAAATGCAGTTTTAAGATTACCCAATTTTATTTGCATTGTATATATTTTTTATGCAGCTAATGAACTGCATGAATCGCAGTGGAAACAGTATGCTTGGGATTTAAGGAAAGAGAATTATGGCAGAAATGACTCCTTCTAAAACAGCAATGTCTTTTTCCTGAGCTTTTCCACAAAGGTCACAAAACACAAGAGAGGAAAAAAGTAAGCAACAATTATAAATAAATATTTAAAAACTACACCAGTATTTATGGATATCCAGATGCATGTATTTAGGAGTACAAAGGAAAGGAGTGTTCAGTTTTTGAAGATTTCTTTTTGTAAACATGTCTATCCACATGGAAAGCTAATATATATCTGTAATAATGGGTGCCCACAGTGGGGCAAGTGATGAAACAGGAATTGTGACACAAGTCCACTTGTTATGTACTTGTGTGATATTGTGATCTGACAAAAAAATGGAGCTAGTATTGTGATATTACAATGCACATTTCATCATTTTATTATCACTGCGGTTAGGGGCAAACTTTGTAAGAGAAGTATGCTAAGATTTATTTATTTAAAACATTTATATAGCCAGTAATTAAAGCACCAGATTAAAAACCAAAAGATTGTGAGTTGTAATTCCACCTTAGGCATGGAAGCCAGCTAGGCCCAACCTACCTCACAGGGTTGTTATGGGGAAAATAGGAGGAGGAAAGAATATTAAATATGTTTGCCACCTTGAATATAAAAATAATAAAGATGGGCGGGGACTAAAAACCCCTCAAACTTTGGGCAGCTCACAACCAAAGAATAAAATAATATATCCAAACAATAAACATGAAACAATAAAACTAATAAAACTCAGAACAAAGAAGTCTGGAGCTACAACCAAACTTTCCCGATGGAGCTCACCACAGTGCTCTCCTTCCACTTCTATCCCCTAGTGGGGAAGACAGCTTTTAAGGGATTTCCAGTCTAAAATGTAGAGCCTGCCAGATCGCAAGGGGAAAGATGTTTCCTGGGGAGAGAAAGTGTGCCATAGAAAAGTAAACTTCCAATATCCCTTGTACAATCTTTAACATGCAGTTCAAACCTGCACATCCCATTCAAGCTAGTAGAAGTTATGTGCTCCTGTTTTAGTCCCTTGGCTGGAACTAGTTTTAATCAGGTTCATTATTAGTAGCAGTGATTGAATTTATTAGTCACTCTTGAATCAATTCACTATAAAAGTGGTTTTCATAAAACTTTTCTTCATCTATTATTTGATTAATTTTACAGGATTGTTTTATACATATTAAATAGGAAGTGAGTAAATAATTTTGGCTTAGGAACTATATTTTACTATATCTTCCCTGGTAGCTATTGGATGCTTAAGGTATCCATTTTGACCCATAAACACCTCAAAATGGGAAAATATGATTGGGTTGGGGATTGGGGACATTATTTTATGATTGTTCTCTTCTTTTTCTGGGGTTAGTTTCAGCTGGTGTTGGTAGGTGAGAAGAGATCATTCCCCAGGCCCTTCCTTTGAGGGGTGCCTCAGGGTTCCATTCTCTCTTACCTCCTTTTTAACATCTACATAAAATTGCTGGGTGAGGTCATCCCTCGGTTTGAGGGTTTGGTACAATCAACTGATGATACCCAGTTATCTTTTTTATCCTGG
>JANHZU010000616.1:142317-156503 GCA_032468055.1 Acrochordus granulatus
AATAAGGGTTTAAAAAAACTAGCAGATGCTGACTTCCTTTGAGATAAAAAATGTTCAGCAAGCTAACAGAGTGTGATATGTTACTTATCAAAATCTAACGAGAGTCCTTTATACCATTGATAAAGATACATCTATCCAGTGTTGCACGCTGAACTTCACAACCAATTGTCACTAAGCAGCTTCTAGAAACTTGTCTTATAAACAACTGTGAACTTATTCAGCTCATCAGTTTTGTTTAGCTGACCTTTATTAAGCAATGTTGAACTTAAATGATAATATCTAATTCTACAACTTTATATTAAATAATTGAAAGATGAAATTTTAAATTTTAGTTTAGTGCAAATTTTACAGATCGAATGCTATGTTGTTCCTTTGTTATATCTGTTATTATTTTCTCTGCAGAAAAACAGCTCTGCACACAGCTGGTTCTCTGCCAGAGACTCAAGAGAGTGTCTCCTTCACACAATATGACTGCATAATTGGATATTCAGAGAGCATGACAAATACCAGGAGAGAAAATACCAGGAGAACTGTTCATTAAAGGTGGATACAGCAACACTTTTTCAAGATAAAGAATCTGGCATATTTGTAGAGATTTACAATGTCTGTTACTATAGTCTGGTGATCTTGTGCTTAGGTCTCAGCCTTCTTAAGTCCCTGGCTAAACTCAGGACAAATCCACATCTCATCAGGAAGAATAGAGGTGATTGTGCTTAGAAAGTCACCGAACAGTTAGCTTCACCTTGGTGGCAGCATAATATTACTCCTTTAAAACTTCAATGACATGTCCTTCTAGTTATGGAGTTAGCTTGGCAAATTGTCAACCGTTTAAAGAAATAATTTATACCTCTGTTAAAAAACATTTTGAAGACTTAATGGTTATTGGTGGCATATACCATATAAGGAATTTATCAAAAAGCAGTTCAGATAATATATATAATTATTGTGGAGTTTCAGCCATGTATGAGCCATCAGATTCTGCAAAGCATTAAACTACATTCTGATTTTAAGAGAGGGTTTCCTTATTAAATTTTTCCATTAAATTAACCCGACCAGCACTTGGTGCTGAAAAGTACTTCTGAAAAGTAAATTGTCACTGATCAAGAAAATCCTAGCATCTAAATGGCCATCAATGAATAAAAAGTCCTAGATAATCTGGCTGGCCTTCACTGGGCTGGTTTCCTTCATCTGATTTGCTAGAATTGGTTAGTTTCCTCTAGTAAAATCCCAAATGAGTTCAGGGGCTACAAATTTGAATAGGGAAACAACAATACTAGGATCTGGATTTTAGTATATTAAAATATTTTTCCTCTTACTAGGCACTTCTTAGGTCAAGAGGTTTCTAAAAAGTTCCTTGCAATGAGTCAGCCTTCTCTGCTATGAAGTAAATACTCATTCTGTAGGCATTGTCACCTTAATTGCATTTATCAAATGTCAATTCAAGTTTTAAAAATAAAACTGGCTTTTTAATTCTCTTGACTTCTGTCAAGAGGACAAGTAAAATAGGTTCTCTGTCATAAAGGGATCATCTTTGAGTCTTACATCAAAACAACTTTCAAAATATTCCAGTCCAAAATTCAAATCCATCTCACCCTAGAAAAATAAAATGGCATAATCTGGATGTTTATTATGATTCTTAGGATTATCCCTAAGCTCTTATTGCATACTATGCATACAATATATGTATGCATAATATGCCTATACCTTTCTCCCCCACACACACACACACCCAGGTTAACAGGGAGAAAAGACATCCCAGTAACTTTTGGATCAGATAATGTTTTGTCCTGGCATTTAAGGATAATCAGGATGGGTCAGGGATATCTAGATGAAATATTTAAACTCTCCTGAGCAAGAAAGAGGAGTCAGTGGAGAATGGGCCCAAGGATCCATTACTTACTGTTTTTTTCCTTTGGTGGAGACTACGAAGGAGGATTGGCATGGTTTGCACAATTTCTTACACAGAACACTTCAAATTCTACACTTATCTAGTTCTTCATTTGATTCTAACATTAAAGTTACATTCTGCAACTTGAAATAAAGTTCCTCCATTAAAGGATTCTTAATCTTGGAGGTGAGGCAAAATATTGCAACAACTCTATCTTTTCCCAGAGAAAAGGGAACCAATCTTTTCTTATTTTCAGTGATGAGAATGACATTTCATAGTATAACTGACTTCTTATTCTTTGCTGAACTCCACAAAATGAATACAAGGCTGGCTGGCATGCTAGAGATCTATGATAACTGTGTTCATTACAGTTAATAATGTACTATGAAATACGCTGATGTAATTTAAAAATGAGAAGCTACCAGACCACACTGAGAAGCTAAGCACCAGTCTCAGGAGTAATCTATATTTCAAACAATCCTCCAGTGGGTCCCTCAGAAGTATTCTTAGAAAATAAAATGGTGGGTGGCTGCAAGATGCTTTTGACTTTGTGCACCAGAAAGAAAGAAAAAAGTTGAAGTTCTGTGCTAGCCATTTTCCAAGCTTTCCCTCCTGAAAAGCCGCCTAAATTTTGTTACTGTCATTTAAAATTAATCATATTTTCTAATCCCAGATCTAAGTCATTTATAAACATGTTTAACAGCAAAATATCCAGAACTCTAATATATGTCACTTCTTTCTAGCTTATTGTATTGTAAGCTCATTAGGTTCAGCAAGCTCTATATCCATATACAAAATCCAGTCCACATTTTGCCATCTTCTCTATCGTCTCCATCATCTTCTCATAAGACTCTAGTCTTGTGTAAATTGGTGTAATTTCTTTTGGATGTCTTGCTGAGTCAAGGTACATTATATCCACACACATACTGTGGTAAACTAAGCTGATCATTTTATTAAAATAGAAGATCAAATTACTTTGAACATTACTTATTCTTGAAGATGAATATAGAAAAAGAACTTTGGAACGTTGCTCTAGAAGACTTCCAAGGTTCCTTCCAACCCTATGATTCTATGGTTCTTACATGTGATGAGTGCTGTGAGGTTGTTCCATGTGCAAAGATGGACTGAAATACCCACAATGGAGGATGAAGATGAAAAAACTTGCAGGGATGGCAAAATTAACTTGTTTGATTAGAGAATGATGGATTCTGACTGTAAACTGCTAATAGACTTTTTGCTAAAAAAAGAGCAAAAATGAACTTGTGATTTCTGGGTTTTAAAATTAGAGTAGTTCATGGAAGGAAATTATTATGTAACTTATAAGAGAGGGAAAAAAGATAAATGTATTTTTAAGCTCCGTCAAGAAGATCAGAAGCTGCTATTTTATAAATTTTCTTCCCCTTTTCTTTTTCTTTTTTCACTATTTACTCTTTTTCTCTTATTCTTATTTTTTTTTATGGTTTTTACTGTATTAGACATTTCTTGAATAAAAATTATTTTTGAAAAGAAAAGTACATAAGGCTTTTGCCAAATAATGCATTCCTTTGTAAATGTTCAGAGAATAATTATAATTCCTTAAAAAATTCTTACAAATTTTGCCTGATACTGATGTGAGGCTGACCAATCTGCATTTCTTCTGGCACTTTTTTCCTTTTATCTTTGCAGATAGGAACATTTGTCCTTTATCTCTGGCAGTTAAACCCATTTTCTATATCTTCTCAAAGATCACAGAATGGGTCTCTTGAGATAACACCCACAACTTTCTTCAACACTCTTAGAGATAATTATGCTGGTCTTTGACAGTTAGATACAATGGTCAATTTTCAGTATGGTGTTGATAAAAAGGTGTTGAAAAAAATTGCTTAAACCTGGTGTGAAGTTTGATTTAATTGCTTTTGAATACCAAGCTACTTAACATTTGCAAATTTTTGCATTGGTTGGGAGAGAACTCTGCTGAATCCTTACAGTTTTGCTGAAACCTTCAGTCCTAAAAGGGACATAGTGGCCAAGCGACTAAGATGCTGGGTTTGTTGGCCAGAAGTTTGAAACCCAGGCGCCGCGTAATGGGGTGAACTCCTATTATTCACCCCAGCTCCTGTCAACCTAGCAGTTCAAAAGCATGTAAAAATGCAAGTAGATAAATGCTGCCTAAATTGGTGGGAAGGTAATAATGTTCTGTGCACCTTGGTTTATAGTCATGCCAGCCACATGACCACAGAAGTATCTTCGGACAACGCTGACTCTTTGGCTATGAAATGGAGATAAGCACTGCCCCCTAGAGTTGGACATGACTGAAAGGGGAAACCTTTAACTTTTTTTCCCAGTCTAAAGGTGCTCAGAATATTGTAGTTCACATAGAATCAGCCAGTCCTGTCCTTAAAATAGCTAAGTAGGCAGATTATGTGAAGACCTGGGATTTTTAGGATTGCTTAGGGGCCCTTGGAGAGTCTACTTATCTGGATACAGAGGTTGCTGCTAGCATTATATTCCATAGTATCACTTCATTTGGCTTTAGTTTGTTGATGCCATCCCAGTACTTAAGTAGAAATACTGGGCCAGCTGGCAAGGCCTTGATGAGTCACCCTCTCAAAGAGGTGGCAGTTTGGTATAGGCTCTGTGTGTGTATGCACATGGGCATGTTTGTGCTTGCATTCTTCAAACAAAACAGTCCTGCTGAAGAGTTAGTTGTCCTTGGGCACAAATTGATGTAGTGCTTGGTGGTTCTTGATATGGACAAATGTGTCCTACAGCTTTGCATATCATGCTTGTCATTGAATGGGCAGTCTGATGTGCGTGGAACTGACCCTAGAATTCTGATGTATTTTGATTTTTAGGAAAAACCTCTTCTGTAAGGATGAATTCAAAAGCTGAAGGAAATGATGAGGTGGTGAAGCTTATTAGGCATTTGTTTCTTTGTTTTCTATGATTGACTTTAGTATCTAACAATTAGATCTTCCTGATACAGGTTTACTTCATCTGCAATTTATTTTAATAGTTTTATGAGGCCGCTTTGAATGCTTTAAAGCAGAAAAGCAACACAAAATATTTTAAATAAAATTAACTATAAATAGCTGTTAACTACAGTCTTCGACTTACAATCATTTGTTCAGTGACTGTTCAAATTATGACAATGCTGAACAAACGGACTTAGTTCTAATTGCTTCAGACACTCCTCCCCACAGTTTCATGATTAAAATTTGGGAACTTGATAGCACACCCATCCTTACAATGTGAGAGTGTTGTACCTTTCCCCGTGTTGTGTCAGGAGGCCTCAGTTGGCTAGCCCTATTAGCGTGGGACCTTCTCCCTGCCCCACCATGCCTGGTCCATTTATCTTTCTCTGCAGCTGGACAGGTGTGCCCAGCATCTAGAAAGCTAGCAAGCACAATCTTCCTCCAGGCTAGCCAGGAACAGGACCGTTGCTGGTCAGAAAGCTAGCAAAGGCAATTTTCCTCCAGGCTGGAAAGAACCTCTCAAGATTGCCTTCTCTAGAACATGAAGTTCCTGTTCCTGGCCAGCCTTGAGAAAAGGCCTTGGATGTGGCAGGGCATGAAGGAAGCCTGTGCGCAAGTGAGCCTAGCTGGCTGAGGACCTCTGGGCATGCCAGGGCAGAAAGAAGGGCCAGGACTCTTGGGGGTGGCAGAGCAGAGCAAAGACCCCCTACCATCACTGGGCTTAGTCAGCCGAGGCCTCCAGACCCATGGCAGTTTTCCACATGCCAGTGGGCACCAGACCTCTCAAGGCCTCTCCACCCCTAGGCAGTCACTAATGACTCCAACAAGGAGAGCTGGAATTGTGGTCTTTGAGAGAGGCATCCATATGCATGTCTCACATAATGATCACAACAACTTACAACCAAAGTTCCAGACTCGGTGGTGGCCATAAGTCAAGGATTACTTCCATAAAGAAATAAAAAAATTGTACGTCAGTTAGAGTATGAGCAGTTATGGCGTGCTTAGCAAAGCAGATTTCATAACATGCAACATTAAATGGTGATCAGATTAGTTCTTCTAATGAAAACTAAAATCAGGTTTATCAGAATTTACTAGCCCATAAAACTATTCTCGGTTTGTAAACATATGTTTAAGACAGTTGTGGTGTCTTGAAGGAATGAAACTTAACATTTTTCCCCACGCAGTTTGATATCCTAGGGAGCAAATCTCCCTCTAAATTCCTTGAAAGTCTGTTAAAACTTATTGTGCTACACTTAGCTGTATTAGAAGAGATAGTGCAATGTGATCCTTGATAAGGATTCACAAATGTCAGTTTGACTTTGAGGGCACATGACATCTTTTTCTGTGATTAGATTTTCTTAGATCTGCATACTTTGGCATCTTTGTAAATTGAGACATAAAGTACTGCTGTTTTTGAATACTTTGACAAATATTGCCTTATTTTTTACTGTTTCTATTGGTGTACTTTCTTCTCTGTCGAGTGTGTTCCAGCAACTTGCACTTCTTAATAATTTGCATATTTGCAATTTAAAAATGTTACACCAGTATTAGATACTTATTTATCTAAGCCTAGATGAATTAACAGATTTTAGAATTTAAAAACCCAAGAGAGAAAAAAGGAGTAAAATCTCATTGTAGCAGACTTATTGGGGAAAAAATCTGTTATTTCTCACAGTCCAATAAGTTTAAGAAACATCATTATGGCATCACAAAGACTATAAATTGTAATGTTTGTGTGATTATGTCATTCCTAAAATAAATACAATGATGCACTTTATGTTATCACACAAATGACACCAAAGTCTAGAAAACTCAAGGTTTATCTATACTGTAAATTATGATATTCTAGAATTCTTTATTTACTTTTGGTTAATAGTGGCAACTATTTTGGAAAAAAGAACTATTGAATCTTGGTAGCATGAACATAGAGCATCTCTGATGACAAAAGAACACTATATCAGTGTGGGAAATGTGCTAATTCTTTGAAATATGGAACTGTTAATCATAGCCCCCAACTTAAAACCAGTCACTTAGCAGCCATTTGAAGTTATGGCACCCTCCCCCCAAAAAATAATATTTATGACCCAGTTCTGAAATTCCAACAGCCTCCTATACCCTGTGCTCATATGACTGCAGTTTGGATCCTCAGCAACCTGTCCACATGTACACCTGTTTGCAGTGTCCCACAGTCATGTGGCCATGATCTATGACATTTTTGTCAAAAACTGGCATTTACTTGTTTTTTGGCAAAAACATTCCATATTGAACAATGGGTTCACTTAATGACTGTGGTGTTTGCTTTACAATGGCCATGTTCACTTAATGATCACAGCAAAACATATTGTAAAATCAGGTTGGTTACATGATGATTCACTTTACAACTTTTCCACAGATTGGTGTACTCAGAGCAATTCAATTCCTAGCTTCTGGTGTTAAAATACCTTGTAGAAGGTCCTTTAATAAGCAAGGAAGTATGTATGCAGGTAGTCCTTAACTTGCAACTGTAATGGAACCTGCCCGTTGTGATTGCAAGTTGAGGACTATATAAATGTTTTCTTGCTCATTAAAGGACATTTCACAAGGTATTTTCACACTAGAAACTAAGAATTGAATTGTACTGGGTGCACCTTATCTGCATGTCAAAAACAAGATTTCCCAGTTCACATCATATATGCTAGTAGCCAGCCCTGGGCTGAATTGTGACATCAATGAAACCAAAGAGGGCTACTGAAAACAAGAGGGAAGTAATGTCATAGTTGCAGAAATAAAAATGCACACATATAGGAAGAAACACAAAAGAAAAATGAAACACAAAGAAGTCCAGTAAGAACTGAGCATGCTCAGTGAGTGCAAGATACATGTAGTATGAGGATCAGAAATCATGGGCAGGGGAGAAATTGAATAGAATTTCCTGAAATAAGTTGGAATGCCTCAGCATGTTTTGCAAGTCCCTTTTGTCTCTACTGATAATTCCAGAGCAATGTGTGGTTTTAATACCTAGGCATTTTGCTTCTCAATTCATCTGTGTTTTTTCATTGCAGGTGGGAATTTCAGAATGTCAACCATGTGACTGGCAAGCTTTTCAGTTGGTGGCACTTCTTCATCTTCTGGAGAGCCTATACTTTCCTTACAACTGCATGCAGCTTCCTTGCTTCCCAGGACTCTTCTCAGCCAGCAAAGAAGCAAAAGAGGGAGGAAGGGCTCAAGGGAGCAATGGGAATTGAAGGCCATGGTCACTTGAGATAAATGGCAGATCACTTGGAATCAAGTCTTGCAGCTGCTCATTTAGGCCTGTTTCCTCTCTGCAGCCTATATTTCTTTTCTGTGAGCTGCCACCGGCTCTTCCAGTGGTGGCGTTGGAGACACCAAGGCTGCTTGATAGGTGCCAAACCTGAGGCAAGGTTAAGCCACCCACCTCATCATGATTCAGTTATGGAAAGTAGTGAGGCATGTGCGACAGTTGGAGCTCCATAGACTGATTCTGCTGCTTATTGCCTTCAGCCTGGTCTCCATGTGCTTTCTGGCTTACTATGTCACTAACAGTCCCAAAATCAAGGAACCACCCCCTCTTCCCTTCAGCGACTGCAGTAACCAACACAGGATCCTCATCCAGCCCCAGGCAAGCTGGAGGCTAACAAAATCAGTTGATAACTCACATACAGACCCTGTGGTGCTAGTTTTTGTGGAAAGCATTTATTCCCAATTGGGTCAAGAGATTGTAGCTATCTTAGAATCTAGTCGGTTTAAATACAGGACAGAGATTGCTCCTGGAAAGGGAGACATGCCCACTCTAATGGACAAAGACCATGGTCGCTATGCTCTTATTATCTATGAGAATATCCTTAAATATGTGAACTTGGACACCTGGAACAGGGATCTTTTGGACAAATACTGTGTGGAATATGGAGTAGGAATCATTGGTTTCTTCAAGGCCAATGAGAACAGCTTACTTAGCGCTCAGCTCAAAGGTTTTCCTCTCTTCCTACATTCCAATTTAGGATTGCGAGATTATCACATCAATCCCAGTGCTCCACTTCTGTATGTTACACAGGCGAATGAAGTGGAACAGGGCCCTCTGCCAGGGGATGACTGGACCGTGTTCCAGTCAAATCACACAACCTATGAGCCCGTATTGATGGCCAGCACTAAATCGTCTGAATCAATCCCTCACCTGACTACCCACAGAACTCTACATGCCACAGTGGTGCAGGATCTTGGCCTCCATGATGGTATCCAGAGGGTTCTTTTTGGTAATAATCTCAATTTCTGGCTGCACAAGCTCGTCTTTGTTGATGCTATTGCTTACCTGACTGGCAAGCGTCTCTGTCTCACCCTTGACCGCTACATCCTTGTGGACATTGATGATATCTTTGTGGGCAAAGAGGGGACACGCATGAAGGTGTCTGATGTAGAGGTAATGTGGGACAGAGTGGATGGGATTATACAGTAAAGAATTGTCAAAATCCCAAATATATTTCTTGATAAATTTAAATGGATGTGGATTCTCTCTGCTTTCATTATACATATGAGGAATTTGAAACGCTATTTTTTCTGTAAAATATTAATTCTTTGTAAAAGAGCTTTTTTTCTTCCTCTAAATTCTGAGATCATCAATCTTGGGGGAAATAAGAGGTCAAATATCATTGGTTCTAAACTGTCAGCCCTAATCCTGATTATCTGATATTGAGAAAAAGATCATGAGGCTCACTGTCACAACATTCTGCATTTATCTTTTGCACCAATGATGTGAGTGGGTTTGCTAAATTAAAAGTGTTTAACTGTCGAGTTAATTTGATCTTGCCTATCCTCAGGAGGAAAGTAGAGTAGGCCAATAGCGGACACTTTTAATAATTATTAATTTGGCATGTATTTGGTAAGATGGTGAAATTTATTGTCCAATTTCAAACCCTAGAGAAGTCATAGGTTTAGATGTCTAAATTTCTGAGTACAGTAAGGATAAAACCAGAATAAATTTGCAAGATTTTATTTCTTAATACGTACAGGATTGGGTTTGAAGAAAATTGTCTCTATCTCAGTATGATAGGAGGTTAAAGGTTTCACTGTAGTGTGAAAACTTCCCTCTGACAGGTTGCATGGCATCTATTTTATAGCATATTTTGAAATTCATGTGAAGTGAGAAGTTCAAGCTCTTTTAAATATTGCTTGGGGTGCACTTTAAGAATTTGTTTCACAGAAACATGCCATGATTCAGTAACTTATTTTAAAATGGCTTGGTAGCAATTGTAGTGCAGCTTCTCATAACGTGTGTTTCTGTTGAGAATGATGGGAATAATCTGGGTATCTTTTCTTGGAATCCATCAACAACTGAGTCAGGCCGCTCATGCTCATTGTGAGTTTTTTATTTTGTTTTGTTTTAAATTCCTCTTCTTGAACCACTTCTAGATTGCAAAGGAGTTGATCAGGGCTGCCTTTGTTTTATCATCCAGAAGAAGGAGGAAATGAAAGCAACTTAGGTTGTGGCTTCCAGGCAGTTGGAAGAATAAAAGGATGACATCCCTTTCTGTTATGTGATATGTGCACTCATTGGAGCAGGGGGTGGTTTTGATTGTGACATGGCACTGCACTTTGGAGCAAAGGAGTGATTTTTGTGCTGTTTCCTTTTTCCCAACACTTTGGTCCAGCAGAAAAGACAGGAGTCCATCTTATAAACCATTATGCGTGCTTGAGGAACTGGGAAAGTCCATTTATAAAGCCAGGATACTAAAGTGGTCTACATTTGTGGTCCTATATGTGGGGAGTGGGCACAACAGATGGATGCATTAAAAAAGCAGAGCCTGTCATGTCTTCATGCAAAGATGGTGAGAACCTGCCAGACTTTGAAAATCCTAACCGAAACCCCAAATTTATCCAAAGAACATAAGCTCAAATTAGAAATGCTGCTTACCTCAGGTATAATTCCCAGCCTCTCTTAAGTGATGGTGGTTGAGCAATTATTTTTGTTTTATCACACATTTCTATGACTTTACTCTGAATTGTTCCAAAGTGGGATCTCAGCCAAGGATGAAATTCACAGCTTCACTGGTGAAACTGTGGAATGTATGTAAGTTAACCTCCCTGGAAGAAAGATGCAAAAAAGCTTCTCGCTGATTACAGAAAGACTCCGATCCTTCTAAAACAAACTTTGTTTACCAGTTCAACAGTCTGAAGTGGAGCATTAATCTGACATTAGTGGAATGGATTTGATGCTAAGAAGATAATACTCACTTGTATACATTTAAAAGAGAATTCTTGCCAAGGTGGAGGAATTAACTTCTTTTTCAAAAACAAAAAAATAATTATAATTTTGCAGGTTTGTTGACTTCTTAAATGAGAGGTACAGTGGAGGAACATTGGAACATTTCCCAATGTCAAAACAGCTGGCATGTTTTTCTCAGACTAATTCCAAACAATGTAAGAATATTGACTCAATGCCAAATCTAGTTTCAGTCTGGCAGATCCAGCTGCTTGCTTCTAAATCATCATCGACTTAAAATAATTTTAAAAATATATATTTTCTGGTGTGTACAGCAAATTGGAAGCATATATATATGTATGCTTGGAAGAATATATGTGTACTTAATGTGCTTATATAATTTTTTCCGCTTCATTTTCTCATATTTGAAATAGATTGGGAGAGGAAAATTGGAACTGATAGAAAAAATGAAGGAAACTGGTACAAATGGGAATTTGCTGAATGACATCTCCCGTTTTTTTGGAAGTTGTCTTGACCAAGTTTCTAGAGAACTTTAAAGGAAGAAGTGATCTTCAGCAAAATATCCAGAAGATGAAGACAGGAATTGCACAACTTGCCATCACTACTATATATTGGTTTTAGAAAATATTTTGTGTAGAGTCTCAGAGTGCCTTACTTTCCTGAAGAATGAACATATTGCTTGATAGATTTCATAGGTCACCTCACTTCCCTCCTAGATATTTTGAGTGCCAGTTTTAGTCTGAAAAAGTAAGGGAGAAAGGTACGTTACTTTCTTATTTCTGGGTGCATTTTTCAAGGCTGAGATCACTTCTCTTGCATTCCTGAAAAGGAGGAATGACCAGTGGGCAAAGGGGTTGGTCAGAATTAGCCTTGTCTTATTATCTTTAACTTGTTTGCAAGGACTGTCTTTCCTATCATATTCATACTTACTTTTAAACAAATCTTGGAAAAATAAATAGAATTAAACCAGACCAGCTGATGAGCAAATTAGATGTAATTAGTCCTACAAAAACAGATTTTTGCTTTTATTCAATCCATGCATTTTTTAAAAAAAGTGTAAAAACAGGGAAATATGTATCAGGTTATAATTTTCAGAAATAATAATAAGTTACTTAATTATAGAAACAAATATATTTATACAATAAAATATAAAAGAAAATATGGAGCATTGTCTAGAGGTGATTCATTTTCCTGCAGCAGCAACAAAGACATTAGAAGCCTCAGATAAATATTGTTTAGGAAAATCATATCAGTGAAAATTAATTATAAGTATGGATTTGTTTTCAGTATTCTAAAGTGTCAGAAGAGAGATAATCAGTACCTGCAAATCCCGTACGGAGATCTTCTATTTCTGTCTTTTATTGATGGGAATTGATTATGAAGCTTGTGGATATTTTGAGGCCCCATCTTGAGAAGCATATCAGATCAGGAGATACTCTGTAAAGAGCAGAAGTTTGGGAATCTTCCAGACTTGAACTTAAGTAGGTGGAGGGGTACTTTCAGCAATACTAGTGCAGTTTCCTAAGACATGGGAATGCTCTGGATTTATAAACTGAAACGTATTGTTATAGTAACCCACATTGGGCTTCGAATCTCTGCTAAGCTGCTTAGTCTTATCTTTGTCTCTCAAGGCATACCTTCACAAAAGTTTTGGAATCTCAGGACTCAACACAGAATGCAGATGCTAAGTTCCAAAGGGGTTTTAATAAAATGAGGTTGCTAAGAAAGTATATGTATCTGTATGTATCATATATGTATTACTGAGTGGAACATTAAAAATAAAATAGTTTTTAAACAGTGAGACTTAAATTTATCCACCCTTAAACAAACGACATCCTAGGAGAGTTATATGGAGTCTCAATTAGTAATTCAGAATGTGAATCGTATTTATTAGAATTTTGATGTTGGAGAGCCAGCAGAGTTGCAATTATTCAAATACTTAGCTTAGTCATAGAAAAAACATGCTCAGATCCCACCCACGAAATGCCTCAGTGACCTTGGGCATTTTGTTTCTTTCATTTATAGATTGTGTATCTTTTTTAGAATCAGTAACCAAGATATTACAGTCAGCATACATTGTTGTAAAAGTCCAACAGTCAACCAGTGTTGGACAAAAGCAATGTTTGATTTCAAAAGAGCAAATATCTAAAAAGAAGGCATTAAAAAGAAATGGTATCCAGAATGATTAGAGAGGATTCAGAGGGCAGTAACTGGAGTCATAAATGCTCGAGATATATGGATGAAGAAAGATGCCACAAGTCCAGAAAATGCCAGAGCAGTTGAAGACCAAAGAAATATTTTCTCAAAAAAGTGATACATAAGAAGAAAACAAATTCAGCTGGCCCAGAATGGTGAATTTCATATATTTCAGCCAGGAAAATTTGGCTGTGGGAAGCCTGAAGGCAGGAGAGGGGTAGTGATATAGCACTGTGCCCTTTGGAGTCACTGAGCATTCAGTTTACTCAAGAAATGTAAGAGCAAGCTATGGAGAAGGGTATAAATTCCTATCACCATCTGAGTTGGTCAAGATACTGGATTAAATGGTCACTCTTAGACTTTCTCTCTTCTTTTCTTGCAGGCTCTGTTGAACACTCAGAATAAGTTGAGGTCTTTGGTTCCCAATTTCACTTTCAATCTGGGATTCTCTGGGAAATTCTATCATACTGGTAAGGATTCTTTTTCTATATGAGATTATCCTATTTGTAGGAGCAAATTAATATTGGATTCACATATATGTTAAACATAGTTTAATGTTTAACCATACTTTGCTGAATATGTTAGAGTTGGCTAGATTCAAGCAACCTTGATTGGGAGTTGCCCAGAGTTTGGTATAAACAGGTGGCTATATAAATATTTTAAATAAATAAACCTCCTTTCCAAATAAAACCATATTACTGCATAATAAAAAATAAGAATGGCCTTTTGAAAAATGAACAAAGAAAGAAAGAGCTGGTGTAGTTAGAATATTTACCCAAGATTTATTTATCAGTTAAGTTCTTGCTTCTTTTTATAGATTTCTTAAATAATAGTGATCAGAGCTGACTCAGGAAGCCTGTTTTTTGAGCCTAAAGAGTTTGGGCAAGTAGTCAGATGCTTAATCTGCTGTGACACCAGTGGAGAGCTTTCTCTC
>JANHZU010000616.1:173828-184270 GCA_032468055.1 Acrochordus granulatus
AGGGGTGGGCAGCAAGCAAGGAGCCGTGATCTTCAAAGCCCCTCAGGTTGTCACCCATCGAACAGGAGGCGTGCAGCTTGGTGAAGAGCTAAGGATGGCGTCGTGAGCCTGGTAAGTAATTTTACTGTGACAGAGTTGATTTTTATTAGTCTATCGCTGCACCCAGTTGCTCCTAAGGCAGCTTTAAGGGCTACCTGGTGACTGTGAGTCAGGCAGGCCTGGAGCTGTTCCAGCACAGCCCAAAAATATCAATTGGGTGAGTTGAAGCAGTTCTGTAAAAAGCCCAAATACCTTCAGCTAACATGCAAGGTTGATCAATAGATACTGCCATTATTGCTAAAGGACTTTATACAACCTAAAGCCCCACACCTTTTTTCAACAAACACAGTGAATATTGGCTCAGTGGGTGCTAAAAAGACACAGGATCCTGTGTGGGGGTTGTTTGTCAAATCTCCATATGTACAAATAGAACTTAGGTAAATATTATTGTGGGTCACAGTCTGACAGGATTACAGATAGTGCTAAAAGTTTCTTTAATTGATGCAAAGATTGGTGAGATTTACCATGAACCTTTTGCCATTTCATCTTCTATTTAGATTTTAATTGTGGATGGACAGGAGCTCCGACACAGCCCTTCTTCTATCATGGACAACATTCAAAGATTTCTGGGAATTACACCACTGTTCAACTATACACAAGCACTAAAGTAAGGATTTTCCATCTGCCCATGGGCACTTTTATCTTTAAATCTTTATAAAGACGTCTATGTGAGAGCTGATTAGAAGCTAATTTCCCCGCATGGCCTGATCAGCATTTCCAGGCCAATAAAGCATTATTCATTGAAATGAGGACATGGTCTGGCAATCTGTCCCCTTTCTTTCTCTAGCATCAGAGAATGTGTTTGTTGTATCTCTGCTTCTCATTTCTCATATATGGGAAATACAGAAGATGAAAGGTTGTTAATTGTTCCCACTTCAGTCAGTCTTGGCTTGTTTGCAGGGTAGGGAGCTTGCTGCCCTCTTTATATTACCAACGAAGCCCATTCAGTGACACAGCATGGTGGTCGTGGCAGTCAAACAATATCTGAGGTTGCTGCCTACCTCTTGGGATTCCTTATGTCTGAATTAGGTTTTGCTTTACAACTTTCATTTATCATATAAAATCAACATCCCTGTGATTACTGTCTTGAAAGGCAATTTTTATTTCAGTCAGTTTTCATTAAGTATCTACTTAGGGTAAGCCAAGAGCAGGCAACCTCTCAGGCCAATGGACATATTGAGAATGTTGAAAGAGTGTGTTAGGGATGCTCTCCAAACAGCTACCTTGGAGGTCTTACCCAGATAGCAAATGGTCAGCAGGGACTGGAGGGAGGGCCAGGCATAAAGTGCTTTACTCAAAAATGGAGGTGAGATAGATCCTCATTAATCCTGTTGCCTCTCCAGCACATCCCCCAATCCCCACTTTGCCTTTTTTTTCTCCCTTAGGCAAGTGGAATAACAAAGTGCTGGGCTGCAGCTCCCCCCCATTTATTTTTCAAGAATGCCCTTGAGCTCCAAAGTCCTCTTTGGAATAAGGATTATTTTCCAGCATGCCATGCCATTTGCATTCATTTATTCAAAGAAGAAAAAAACAGATCAGACAGAACAGGGAGGCTGGTTGGTACCAAAAAAGGAGTCTGTAGATACAAGTCACAACTTTGATTCTTGATAATACTCTTGCTAGTATTAATCCAAAGGATTATGTATTGCTGCCCTTGTTAGGTTCTGGGTTGCCAACACCACCAGGAAATTCCTCCTTATTTTCAGGTTGGATATCCCTCTGACAAGCTTCCACTCATTGCTTCTTGTGGGTCCAACCATCAGTTGTGTTTTATTTTACTTTCTGTAATGTAAATCTAGTAATTTTTTTTCTGCAATAGCAGAATCATTGTCCAAATGGATCATTCTAGGCACAGAAAAAAAATCAGAAATTAAGTTGGGAAGGTACTTAGTTATCTTTCATATCAATCTAGGTTAAAGCACACATATATAAAGGAGCTGTATAAAGTAAGTTCCCCTTTCAGATATGATGATGCAAAGGGATTTTGGTGCCAGCTGCTCGACGGAGGAAAGACTAAATGCTTGGGGAAGAGTAAAGGAAGAAAATATCCAGAGATGGATTCCTCGGTAAGCCACACAAAGCTGCTGTATGTCTGTCTATTATAACTGAGAGAAAAAGGAGAGGCCAGTGGCCTTTCATTAACAGGTCCTCTCTTTTTGGAACCCCTGCAGTCCCGCATGTTCCTGGCAGATTTCTACCATGAGCACAACATTGAATTATCCAAGTTGCTGAACACTCTCAGACAACCCCTTCCCACATGGCTCCGAGAGGAGCTGCAGAACTCAAGCTGGAGCTGAAGCCCAGATTTCCACGACCAAGACTGCCAAACATATTCAAGTGGGAACCCTTGGGGAGAACATGTACGTGTGCATACACACATACCACTGCCAACTTTTCTTGATTCACCGGAGGAGGAAGCCTGCCATCTGTGGGTGAAACATGCACCTTCAACTATTTATGGTTTGATGTAGCTGAGAGATATCTTCAGACCATGATTGCACAAGATATTGTGTGATAGTTGCCCACTGTTCCCAAATTATATGGTAACTAACATAGGAATGTATGTAGCCTGTAATTCCCAGAATGCAAGGAAGCTGAAAGGAGCATCTCCAAGGAGCAAAAGCATGCAAATGTGTAGGCTACTGTGACATTTCTTGTTAATGTTCCAAAATGCTCAGGAAGCTAGCAAGTGAATGTCTATTTGTGACTGCTCTTATGTAGTTCTTAGGGTGATGTTTCCAAAGTTCTTAGTACTAGACAGCAATTGCATTTTTAATTACATTTTAATTATTCATTATTTTGACCCCAGGAGCCAGGGAGGCAAAATAGGTGAGGAAAGTAGATGAGGTCACTAGAGTGGTACAGACATTCTCAGATAAAAAGCAATTTGTGACAAGTAAAAGATGGAGAGAAATCTGATGTGCTCTATTCAGCAGCTACAACAGTCTTATCTTGCAGCTGGGATTAAAATAAGTCCTTTGATGCCTGCTGCATGGATTTTTCTTCTACATTTAGTTGTTAGTGGTGCCCTTTCATTCTTCATTCAAGGAGATGATGTTTGAGATGGAGTAGAGTTGGTTCAAAATTCTTCATTTTGCCTCAGTTGAGTCCCCTGTTTCCTTATGGAATTTATTCCTATCTTCTGCCTTGCAACCACTATCCCTTGGAGCACAAAGCAGATTTTTGCCCATCTCTCAAACATGCCTTATGTACAGTGGTCTAGCAACTACCAAGACAGCCAATGCCGAGCTCACTGGAAATGTGCAGCTGTTGACTTAGACAGGGAGACTCTTTGGGACAACATCTGTAACTCAGTGTGTTTATCAGACCAGGAAAGAAGGTGATGTCAGCCAAGCTTTCGCATCGAGCCTTAGTTACTGTGCATTTTTAATTGTGAATTTACCATTGTCTGTAAATATATAATATGGACTTTATAATATTTCATTCAACTGTCCCCAAGCAGCGGGAAATGTTGTGTAACCAAAAATGTAACCCACCAACCTAAAACCCTGTGGCTGAAGAAAGAAAAAAGTGCTGTTCTTCCTGCACTGGATTCATATCTATTGTCATTCACATTGAATGATAGGAATAAATTCTTGGCTCTTGCAGCTGAGCACAATGTCTAAATAAAAATTAGACATGGCATCTGGACTAAATAAATGGACTACTTTATTTCTTGTTAGTTGTAGATTTCCATGTTGTGCTAAACTTTTTCCTGACTGAATAGCAGCTGCCAGCTATGATATATTCAACAGTAGAAATCTCTCTCTGCTGGATTGAAAACTTGGTTTAGTTAGTAAAATGAAATAGAAATCACTAACATTAAGACTAGATAATCTCAAAAAGAATCACATCAATAACATAAAACTGTATTTTCTGGAGGGAAGACATGAGGCTAATTAGAACTGGAAGACATGAGGCTAATTAGAACTGGCAGACATTTTAAGCCTGATTTGGATCTGCTAAGAGATTCAAAGCTTAACCGCCTACAGTGATCTCAGATGAATTCCAAGAAAAGACACTTCTAGCCAAGTGGAAGGTCAAGGATGCACTAGATGAGGAAAGGTACAAACATGTTGAGCTCAAATGCACGAACATTACAGGAGAACAATTGAGTGTAAAACTAATTGCAGAAGAGGCCAAGTCCATATTGTAGTCAGCACTTAGGGTCACAGATAGCTGTTTTGAAGCACATCAACATCACACTTAAACAGTGTGGGTCTTTTCCTGGGAATGGGTTACAGCTATCAAAGACACATGAGCAATTCTGGGAAAAGGGATGGCTGCTTGAAGGAGCTGCTTGCCCTGATGCCTTTTTGCCATCCACTCCAAGGCACCACACAATTCCATCAAAGGAATTAAAGACATTCCCAGAATGGCTAGTATGAAAATTAATTGGAATGTCCTCGTCAAATGTCAAGGATTACCTCGTAAGGTGATGATGGCAGCTACAAAAGTAAATGGTTTCTATTTAATACTAATATTGTAGAAATAACAGAGGATGGGAGTTTGTAATCCATGCTAGATAGATTCCCATCTTTTGCAGCAGCTAATCGTAACATATATGCAAACAAATGTAGACCAGGGTTGGAAGGGGCCAAACCCACCTAATTTTTACATTCCACTGTTGAGTTGCTTATAGGAAGGTTTCTTCATCGCTCAACCAGAACTGACCTGGAACACTTGCACTTTCCAATGACTGGGATTGCAGCCTTCTTTTGTACACACCAGTTTAAATGCTTGAAGAAAGTGCTGAGCATTTTTCCAGTATTCTCATTCTATATTTTTAGAAAAAGCAGCTGCATTCAGACATATTCAAATTTTGCATCTTGTGAACAGGATTTTGTAATGGAGATGATGGATCTATTTGTGTGTGAAGGAGCATGCAGAATAACTGCTTGAATAGCTACTGTTACAGGAGAGCTACTTGTTATTTGTGATCCTTGGGCATCAGATTGCTGGCAATAACAAGCTTACCCAAAGGAGACTGAAAAGATGAGTTGGGGCGAAACTTTAGAAGGCACAGCTCTGCTGAATTAAGCAAATTTGACATCTATCCAATATGCTTAATTATTTTTAATGTGGCTTGGACAAGAGGCACTTTGCAGATATCCTGCAGAAAAATTAATTCCTTGGAAATTTGGCAGTACCAACTGGCAAAGGGCTAAGAAAAGCAGATGCCCCAACAGTGTATTTAGACAAATAATGAGGACAGCACGAAAAGCCTTATTTTCCACATATAGAACAAGAGAGAGTTTCAAGGAGTAACAGAAAGAATTAATCCTGTCTATGGAGAAGGAGAGGCTTTTCCAGACACCCAGATAGTATGTAGCAGAAATCAACACTGGGTCTAAGAAAACCAGTGGAGTTCTGTGGCAAGAGAACTTGCTTAGTTACTAGCAGACATTATATTACCCAACTAGACAGTACCAGTGAGTGAGTGAGTGCTCCTTGTTTATAAATAGTGACTTGCCTTGCCAGTGTTAGCGGGGATGTGATTTTTTCCATAGCAGTCCCTTAATTCTTGTTTTCTGCTTGTTTGTCTGGTGTTAATCCCTGCTTCTCTGGATGTTGACTGCTGGAGAAGATGTGTTCTGGTCTTTTTGTTTCCTTCTTTAACACAAACTTAACTATATACAAACCCCATCCTCACTAGCACTGATGATGTTATTTAATCAGGTAATGAAACATTTGCAATGAAACTGTCAAGCTCAGAAAGCACCAAGGACTCAGAGCAGAGCTACAGATATTCTCTTCCACTGGCTTAACTTTATCTCTATGCCAAATGAGGTAAGAAGAATCCATTCTCAAGGTCCAACAGCCTAGCTGGCCGATATGCTGAAGTCACCACTGTGAGAAATGCCTTTTTCAAAGACATTTCAGAAGGGAGATGGGCTTTGGGTTGAAAAGCTTTGGGTAAAATTTTGCTAAAACTATTAAAAGACACTGCATAAGGATGTTGTCCTAGGGACAGATAGAAACAAGTTGCAAATGCCTGCATAGATGTGTTAAATGTCGGATGCAATAAAATTAGGTATCACGTACTGGAACATAAATGCCCAATACAGGAGCCAAATATAATCTTAAGAAATCAGGCAAAACAGTCTTCAAGAATCACTAGAATGAAAAATGAGTTCTGCGATAGAACTCCTGGACACAGACTTTTAGACAGACACCAAGGTAGTCATTAACTGGAGAGGAATTGCATTTGGTCTCTACTGGTCTTGTTATACAATTTAAGCCTGGAAAATCACTGTTGTAGTCCCAACTGGAATGGTGGATCCTGATTAGCTTCCCTCTTCATCTACACTAATGATACTATGCAAGTATTAAGGAATGGGGGTTGGGGCAATAAAACCAAGATTTGCCTCTTGGCTTATAAGCTTTTTCAGCCTAATAAATAAGCTTTATAATTTATAAAAAAAACTCGCACCTGTAATTGGGTTAATTTAAGAGTATATTTTGTCAGATGAGCAGAATGGTTAGAGCTGGATTTTGCATGCGCTTATATTGCAACTCGTGGCTGAAAAAATATTTGTCCAAACCAAGATCTGTGACACTTTCAACTTTTTATTCATCAAGCTCTGCACCAAATTTTATTGACTTCAAATCTACATTTGATCTCATTTCCGAAATAAAGCTGTATGATAAACTCATCAACACAACAGGAAGCTGTTTCTGCTAATGCACAAACTCCACAAAAATATATGTTTGTTACAATAGGCAAGATCACTAGACTGAAAAAATCCCGACTCAGCAGTATTTTGGCTCCCCTGCTGTTCAATGGGAACATCAACTGTCTTGGGGCCAAAGAAAGTTCCTTTCTGCATCACCCCCAAAATGGGAGGCACATCGCAATCGATGTGATGCTTCTATCATAAACCTCCATCAGACCAAAATGGGTTCTGTGAATCCCAGCCACTTATTTTTCCAAGGAAGCGCTTGAGATCAAGTATGCCAAAATTAAGACCTTGGTGTTTGCAAAGCGGCGTAAAGTGCACGCCTGGCAGCTAAATGGTTAGAGTGATTCAAAGGCTTCAGCTAGATATCTGTTCATGCTTTTTCACAGCTCTGCCAAATGCACATCAAAATGCGCAAAAATCAGTTTCAGCTCTGTAATCTTTCCACCTTGTCGGGGGTACTGCACACCCCAGAAGCATTATTTGGCTAAGGTGTCTACTTACTTGTCCTTGAGTAGTCAAGCCCCTTGTCCTTGGCAAGACATATAAATCAAGTAACTGTCCCTAAATTCCAAACAGCGATAACATCTTAACATCCAACAGTTGTTGCCCAAGGACAAATACAAAAAATTGCTTGTATTGCCAGCTAAGATGATGCCTTCCTGGAGAAAATCCACAGCTCAAATCCTGTTGCGTTGAGCTTTCTATGAAAGCACAAGGGCCTGCTTCGTGCCCTCCCTGCTGGCAAAGTACCCAGCAGTCCCGATTTATTTCATGTAATTGCTTTTTATTAGACCAGTACCATATTACTTCCTTGAAGATGACATTTTTTTACTGTCTATAAAACTTAAACATCACTTCAGTGGATTAGTTTTAATTCTACAGGTTTATATGAAATAGAAATGGTTCAATTAATTACTGTACTAACTTACAGATTTCTGCCCAGGAACTGTTATCCCAACTCCTCCCCCCTCCTCAAGTGGCATCTTTTGCCCCATTCCTTCGACAGGAAAAGTCTTGAGGTGGGGAGTCATCAGCAGTTTTTTTTCTGCCACGGGCACGACATCTGCAAGCCCAGTTAAAAGGGTCCCAAGAAATCCCCGTAATATGCTGGAGATTTGCCTCAATTACATCTAATGTAACAGTATTGTAAACCTTTCGAGGAATGGTGGCCTGAACAAGGACCCTACAGGAAAGAGGGGAAAGACAGCAACGTGGGGCAAGATCTAACAAGATTCCTTCAAGAAGGATCTATTGCTATAAAGTGTAACCATCCTTATCTTCACTTTGAATCTCACTCAAATCAAGGTGGTGAAGTTAGTCGGGGCTACTCCCGAAATGAGACCATGAGCCAAATCAGTCCATCACCCACCATACAACATCTGTGGTCTCCAGTCTTCCCGGCAGCTTCCCTGTCTCCTACTCTGCTGTACCAGCCCACCCTGGCTTCTTGCCCTCCATTTCACTCCTTTTTTCATACCAATGCCGCCCCCCGCAAGGGGCATCCTTCAAATCCCAGAGCTACCACCCCTTCAAGGGACAAGGAAATTAATTAAGATCTTTAGAGAGCCATTTATTATATGGGAAGACTTGGGGGGTGATTTTTTGAAAATAAGGCATTCTTGTAGAAATAGTTTTTAAAAATCGGTGCTCTAACATTAAAATGTGCATAGGGAAATAAACCATGGCACAGCTGAGGAATGGGTAACCCTGCCTGCTTTTGCAGTGCTCAAAGCAAGTGTGAGCCTCAGTGTAAAATGCACACTCTGGGTCTGAACGTGGATCCCACCTTCATCACACTGATGCCAAGATTTGACTTGCGCTTTCAAATGTGTAGCGAGACATATCTTGTGCCGATCCTAATAAGATGTCCCACTTTTCAAAGAGAGCATTAAATTCCTGAGACCAATGGCAGACCTGTAACTTTTAAAGGTACAGGAACATGCTTTATGGGACTCTCCACTGTGACATGCCTCTTGCTTCTGTGGGGTATCACAGAAACCGAGATACAAAGGTATCTTCCTACCAACCAAAAACAAATCTTCACAACCGGTGAAAACTCAAAACATCTAGATGCCCATCTGCAAGAATTTTTAAAAGAAATAATCTGCTTCCAACAGCAATAGGTGCCATATAGATAGAAGAGATGGACTATGCATGCTCCAGATCATGGAGAGGCAACTCCAGAAAACGACTATGTTGTCTAACAACTGAAAAGTGGTTCATTTTTCGTGCATGTTTTCTACCAGCATCTCTCAACGCATCGTTTTTATGTTTCCATAAGATTTCCTCACAGAAATGCTGAAGACCTCAAATGGATTTGGTTGTGATCCAAAGATATCGTTGTATTTGCCCCATTCAGAGAGCTAAGCTGCTTTAACCTTCCAGTTCCAGAAATGCTCCACAATTATAACTTTGCATTACTTTTGGTCTCTTCAATGCATTAGTTTACGACTTCAATCAGGGGCTGCATTAAAAAAAAGGGTTAGGATTATAGGTGGCCAAGCAGCGATGGGTGACGTGAAGTTGGGAAGTGCAGAAAAGATTTTCAGTCTTTGTGGGTGGTAATTCAGGGCACTAAAGCAAGATTGTAGAGACATCTAATTTTTCCAAAAATAAAAGTGTACATTGAAAATGTGGGATCCAGAGAGCTAGGATTTCAAGTCTGTCCTCCCAAAGAAACTTCTGGCTCTATTTGCAATTAGGCTGACATCAAACCATATGATTATTGGACTATAAGGAACTGAGAAAAGATATTGTTCCAATAAAGTAGCCATATTTAAAATAAGTCAATGAAGTTTGACTCTTGAATGATGAAAACAAATCAGAATGCCCAATCATTTGGCAGAGAGGAGATGACAGTTGAGGAAGAAACCAACAAGTTTCAGGATGCAAAGTTTATTTCCCCATTTAGTTAGTGAAAAACAGTTATGAAACAATGGCATCTTGTAATATAAAGAACGCTGAGAATGAATCAGAGGAAGTCCAACATTACTGGCACACAACTTTTTTCAGACTGAGGGCTAAAAAGTGGGTGAGGCCGAGACAAATTAAATTTCATTTGACTTTATTTAAATGTAAATTTAATCTATTTAATTAGTTAATATGATTATTCCCCATATATTTAATAACTGACTAGTTCACATCAGGTAAGACATAACTATGAGGAAATTTAAGGTTAACAAAATCCACATCAGCTGGAGGAAGTAAATAAATCTCACCCGCCCCCAAACTAAGCTAAACCAGGGAAAGTGATTGGCAAAAGACTGAGGTCAGGCAAAATTCGGTGTTCACAATATGCATAACCGAGTGACTGGATTAACTACCAACAGATGGAAGGTGTGGGCATTTAATAATGTATAGGTGTCTAGCAAAAGCCATTAACCATGACAACTGAATGAATGGGACCCCCAGCTTCAAAGCAATGCATGCCTGAATATCAGTTGCTTGGGGACTAACAGCAGATGAGAATCTTCCTCTCTTTAAGACCAAGTTTCCTTACTGCTTTGTGGCGAGAGGATCTGTGATTCGCAGGTCGCTGGGACAAGACCAAGTTTTGGTACTTTTTCAGTCATTTGCAAAAATAGGTTATAACTTCCTACTCTAAGGCACTCTTAGTTCTTTGTTTTGTTATGTCAGCATGATGAACAGAAATATGGAGAA
>JANHZU010000616.1:189157-225782 GCA_032468055.1 Acrochordus granulatus
TCATCCAGTGAATGCTGGCAATTTGATCTCTAGTTTCTCTGCCTCTTTGAAACCAAGTTTGTACTTCTGGTAGTTCTTGGTTCACATACTGCTATTTGTAAAGCCTCATCCAACATTTTGCTTTCTTGCATTAATTTTTCTTTGGGATGATTTTAGTAACTACTTCTTATACAATTTACACACCTCTGTCCATAGTTCTTCAGGCACTCTGTCTACCAGAAATAATCTCTTAAATCTATTCCTCATCTCCACTGTATATTCATAAGGGATATCATTGAGATTATACCTGAATGGCATAGTGGTTTTCCCTACTTTCTTCAATTTAAGCCTACATATTGCAATAAGAAGCTCATGACCTGAGCCACAGTCAGATCCAGGTCTTATTTTTACTGATTGCATAGAGCTTCTCCATCTCTGGCTGCAAAGGATATAATCAATCTGATTTCAGCGTTGACCATCTGGTGATGTCCATGTGTAGAATTGCATCTTGAGTTGTTGGAAAAGTGTATCAGCATATTTTCTTGACAAAATTCTGTTAAGATAGACTTTGCCTATGAGTTCATTTTGTACTCCAAGGCCAAACTTGTCTGTTATTCTGGTTATTGTTTGATTTCCTACTTTAGCATTCCAATCCCCTATGATGAAAAGGACATCATTTTTAGTGTGAGTTCTAGAAAGTGTTGCAGTCCTTCATAGAATTGGCCAACTTCAACTTCTTCAGTATCAGTGATTGGGGCATAGACTGGATTACTGTTATGCTGAATGGTTTGGTTTGCCTTGGATTTAAACCAAGATCATTCTGACATTTTGGAGATTGTATCCCAGTACTGCTTTTTTCATTCTTTTATTGACTGTGATGGCCACTTCATTTCTTCAAAGGGATTCTTGCCCACAGTAGTCAATACAGTGGTTATTTGAACTAAATTCTCCCATCCCCGTCCATTTTAGTTCACTGATTCCCAAGATGTCGATGTTCAGTATTGCCATCTCATGTTTGACCACATCCAGCTTACCTTGATTCATAGATCTTACATTCCAGATTCCTATGCATTATTGTTCTTTACAGCATTGGACTTTTCTTTCACTTCCAGACACATTCATAGCTGAGCATCCTTTCAACTTTGGCCCAGCTGCTTCACTCTTTCTGAAGCTACTTGCAATTGCCCTCCTCTCTTCCTCAATAGTATACTGGTCACCTTCCAACCTGAGGGGCTCATCTTTCAGCATCATATTTTTTAGCCTTTTGTTACTGTCCATGGGTTTGGTTTTTTTTGGCAAGAATACTGGATTGGGTTGCCATTCCTTTTCCATTACAAGGAAAAGGTCTCCCAGGTAATCAAGCAATACAACAGAATCACCTGTATTGTCTGACTAAATTTTTGCCACACATTGAGAGGAGAAATGATGAATTCCCTCTTCTGGTAGTCCTTCGGAGGAACAAGAAGTTGGGAAAACATACATTAACAAACTAGTGTCTTAATCAACTTAATCTCAACTTACAACTGATTTGATTTAATTAACTTAACCTCAATTTACAACTGATCAGATTTAATTATGTTTCACAGCAGCCATATCACTGTATTGTTTCAAACAATGGCACATTTAAGTTCACATAGCACCCTAGGTCAAACAAACAACCTTTACCATCAGGAAGAAGGCCATGCATACCTGAATATATGCCTGCTGGCACCTCTGCACCAACTGATGAAAGGCAGGTGTGCGCAAGTGGTTGTGGACATGGGCAGGGTTGAGTCTCTGCAGGGATTCCATGATGATCTCTTGCAGTACGAAAGGACTCAGGACCCCCTTGGCTGCACCAACGCAAAACTGATGCACGTAGTTCACACCTGTAAAGAGGAAAGGCAGTTATTCTAAAACCAAGGTATAAGAAATGCATCCCTGTTACAAAGGGAGACAGAAAAAGATATGTTCTCTTCTGCAATGAGAAGAACAAAACCTGTAAAAGTTAGCAGTTCCCCTGGAGATCATATCCACCTCTGTTCTCAATTATTTTTCAATTTATATGTGGGAATGATATAAGCTCTACAAAAAATCAGTTAATGTCAAAGGCAACTAGCTCAAAACTCTCTTATTAATTTTAAGACACCTCCACTGAAAAGGACATTTAAAAGACAACTTACAAGGTTTTAAATTGAAGTGTTCATGCTGGAAAATGATCAAGAAGCACCTTTAAATTGCATTGGCTATTTTTCATCCAGGGCTACTGGCACCACCAGACAACAGATTACAACAACTCTAGGTGGGTGCAGGCAGGAAACCACTTGATGCATTTTTTCTCCTTTTCACATTATGGATCTTACCTAATTTGGCTGCTAGTCCAAGGAGCCACTTTACATCTTCTGTGTAGGGGGGGCTGCGTGAGAAGTTGTTGGGGTGGTCATTGTGAGCTCTGCGGCCAAGCATCTCCAACGCCAGCATCCCTGGAGGGAAGAGAAAATTGAACCCTCCAAGTGGGCCAGGGCTTCCTCACTCCAACTTCTCCAGGCAGGAGAGAGCAATCTGAGCCAAAAACTGTTTTCGGCCTTCACCATGTTAAAAAAAAATAATTTTAAAGTTCTCTGCACCAGGGAAGAAGGGGGGGAAGCAATCTGTTGGACAGTTTTAGTAAAGAAAAATGAATGAGGAAGATTTTAAATAGGTATATATTTCACACTCCTAAATAACTTCTATCTTTGGTTTCTTTTAAAACAGGAGGAGTCTCAGGACTCCAGCAAAAGGACTGGAGAGAGTAACCAAGGTTTGGCATGAGGGTCAGTCTCTTTCTGCCTTCTTAAATAATTAATTAAAAAGATTCTCATGAGAACCATTTTTCCACATCACACAATATTTAATTATTTACTTTAGAAATGTTAACAACCAAAAGCCAATCAAGCACACAAGACTTGCCGTCCACTCTAATCCACTGCCTAGTGTCCAGAGCTCTTTTGGGCATGGGCAGATCTATCTCTACTTTTCTAAAGGACAGATAACACAACAGAGAAGTCTTCCTGAACCCCATAAGGTGACATTCCTTAATGGAGAGCATGTGGATTATATAGAAGTCATGGGAGACTGAAGTCTTTTAAATAACCAGGTCCTGTGCTATGAAGGGCTTTGCAGGTAATAACCAACACCCTGAATCGCATTTGGAAAGCAACTGGCTTTCATGGGAAAAAAATGTTACATGGGCCTGATGAGATACAGCTCATAATTGTCTGTGCCGCTGCATTCTGGACCACTTGCATCTTCCAAGTAGTTATCCAGGGCAGCCCCACAGAGCATATTGCAATAGTCCATGCCTGTTTGATCTCATTACCACTCCAACAAGGAGTGGAACTCAAACTGGACATGTTCATCACTGTTCAGGAATACTGAGAAATGCCAAGTTTCCACAACACTGAATCAAAACAATCATGGTTTTGGTTCTTGTGTTTTCAGAACTGGGGAAGATGCATTTTTCTGTCCTGAATCCAGATTGAACACATTGATCACTTGCTGATTATTTTAGTCTATGGTCTCCATCTTACAACTGACTTTCTGGTCCTCACATTGGAAAGATGAATGAACATACTGTTAATAAATACAATTTCTTGCAACTATATAATGATCCCATGTCTCTTCTCATTCTCCTTAATTATTCATTCACCTGGTATCTGCTCATCAGCCTAAACTAGGGAATCTATCATCTCATCTACAAATGGCAGAATCAGGAAGCCTTTTCCAAGCAGCCATTGATAGATAAGAATCACTCTTGTTCTGAATGCCAGCTGAAAACACTGAAAGAGTCACTGTTTGTTGTCCTTACCAACTCGGTAGGCAGAATGAAGGTAGTGCAATCCTTGAGGACTGACCGGTTGACTGTGTTGTTCATCCTCAGAAGGAAAACCCCCTGTAACAAGGGAACTGGTCTGAGAAGACAAGCTTGTCAAGGAAGTCCCCTGAATTGCTGGGAAAGTAGACCCTGCGTGGACACTTCCTACTGGAGAGAAAAAACATTGGTATAAAAGGGGGAAATCAAAGGCATCAGCTATAGGACTTCAATTACATTCTGCCTGAATATGTCAGGGATTAATATTAATAATTCATAGTAGTAGAGAATAAACAAGCCAATGTATAATATTGTATGCCTTATAATTCTAAAAGTGGTGTTATTTCCATAGTTTTTCAGATGTTTCCCAACAGCTGAGTTCTCACTATTGGCAGAATAGAATTCTCACTATTGGCAGAAAGCAAAAAATGCATCAAAATAGCCCATGTTCCTGCTCTACACTAGGAAGTGATAGAACTTCCCCTCTCCATATGAGTACATCTAAAAAGTTTCAAGTAATCATGATATTTAAAATCTCATATTCTATTTAATAACTGTTAAATCCTTAAGGCACAATATCCATTAATACATGTTTAAGGAAGGGGAGAGGCTTGAGTCACACTTTTATTTAGTGTTGCAGATATACCTCATAACATATTCTTGCAACATCAAAAACAAAGAAAACCATCTGGCAACAAAGATGAAAATAGGAACTCATGGAATTCAATTATGTCAGCCTTCCTAGGCAGACCAGACATTAAACATGACCAGATCAACTCCTTCTACTTTACTACAAGTGTACATTAACAGAAACTTGCAAGTCTGGAATTACAAATTTCCCACTGTCACCTTTATAGCCTGAAGAAAAAAAATGGAGGGGCCTTCTGAGCCTCTTTCTCTACCCATACTGCAGATGTGGTTGTGTCCTCTCTTATCTGATGGTTCCTAGGTAGCAACTTTTCTGTCTTTGTATATTTTCTCTCCAGAAATGGTGTAACCAGAAATGTTTCTCTCTCAAGATGGCCATCAGACAAATCCAGAGAGATGCTCAATTCTTACTGCTGAAGGACAAGAAAAAGGAAGACCAAGATCCACATCTCGGGAGGTTGCAAGGACTCAGAAAGCCATAGTAGACTAAAGACTTTCACGATCAATAAGAAAGGGGAAAAAAACATACAAAAAGAGATATTCCAGGTGTACAGGAATACTTCCTACAGTAATCACTGTTTATGTGCTATTCTGTGGCAGCACATGGAACATTTGAGGAGACATTTATGCTTCAGTGAAATGTATAGCAATTAGGAACATATTGTTGCAGAATTTAAGGATGAGCCTTACTATAAAATCGTATTAATGACTTCTGCATTTCTTGAATTTTATATTATATTATACTACACTATGCTACAGTTCTTAGAATTGTATGCTTGATTCTAGAACCACAGTTTTTGTGCCTAGTTGATCATTTTATTTAAAACAAAATCTAAAAAAAAGCAGGAAATTAAAATCAAACATATAAGCCTTAAATGGAATTTTTTTCAGTAAGTATATCTCAGATAATTATTTCTTTGCCTATGGCTAAAATCCTCAAGATTTGACATCCAAAGAACCAGTTGTAGACTTTAACCTGTACTTGTCTTCATTGGCTAGATGAATCAATTCAGATTAGAAAAAGGTGTAAAACATCACTTCATCAAACATTTAGCCTACCATTTGGATCAACACTCTAGATAACGCAAAGGAGATTGAGAATGTTTACAACAAATTTGTAATACACAAAAAAAACAATGATTTCTAAAACAGCCATATGTCAAATTGCTCATGAACAAGGCCTGTACTAAGAAAGGAGGATCAGATCGAAGCAGGAGGTAAGAAAAAGAAAAACTTGAATATTATTAATATTGAATATTATAAGCATATTGAATAATATACTTGATACAAGAGAACCTCCCAGCCCTTGGTAATCACATGGCCAGCACAATCAACTTCAATTCCTATCCATCCATCATATAAAAAAAACTAGGTAACCGAACATGACACAGGGCTATACATCACCATACATAAGTCAGTCTCTCAGCTTTTGTACTTTTTTTTGTAACATATAAGACAGCAATGATATTTATTGATCTGCATTTTAAAATTTGTAAAAACTCTTTAAGAAATATTTTTTTAAAAAAAATTCTGAATTAGACAAATTAAACCCTTGTTTTGCTTCCATCTTTTTTTGAAGGAATAGACACACTATTGAAATAAACATTTCTTACAAACTGGGAGAAGACTGAGTAAATGATCTACTCTTAAGGCCCCCCCAAGAGAGATCAGAGTCTACTGGTGTCGAAATAGAAATATGAACCTTTAAGAGCAGTAGATCAAAGTGGTATCTTGTGGCCTAGCCGGGATGTGTGGAAGAGAAAGTATAGAGACAGTTTCCTCTTGGTAATGTTTATATAGTTAACATATGAACTTCCCATGACTATTTTTAATTATAGAAAACTTACAGATATTGAAATTACAAAAAGTTCAAATTTTCCTTAGCATTATTACAATTGGACTGCAAAAATGGTTTCTAATACCAGTGCTGAATTTTATTCATTTACTCATTGATTCGTATAAAAACAATGTTCTTCATCAATAACCACATCTCACTGGTTTGCAACGTCTTGAAGGGACACCAGTCAATTCATCTTATAAATGTATAATGAGGTGCGGTGGCGTAGCGGATTAGTGCCGCCAGTTATGTCGACCAGAAATGGCCGGCATGCTGGCAGGTTCAGCCCACAGCTCCGCATGACGGGGTGAGCTCTCGTCATTTGCCTCCAGCTTCTGCCCACCCAGCAGTTCGAAAGCATGTAAAAACTGGCGATTAGATAAACTGGGTATCACTTCGGTGGGAGCTGGCTGGCTACGGCGGGAACAGGCGAGTTGAGCTGCGAGAGTCGAGCTGCAAGAGTCAAGTGATGACCCTCCTGTTGGGGGCGGAGCAGGAACTGCGGAGATGCCCGGATGCAACATCGCCAGCCAGCGGGCGGGCAGGATTAGTTACACAACTGTATAAATACTAATCTTTGTAAGCCACCAAGAGTCTTCGGAAATTGGCAGCACAGAAGTGTATAAAATAAATAAATGTGAGTACGTAGATAAATTTTTCATCTACATAGGAAATCTAGGTGATACAACAGAAATACTGGATTTAAACACAATTCTGGAAAACATCTAGAAGCTATGAATATACAAAAGTCAAACTACAATTTATATTAATTGTAAGGAAATTTAAAAAAATAAAAAGGCCTCCATAGTGCATAGCATTTGTGAAAAACATGAGTTATCCTCTCCTCACCCACAAGTCCAGCAAAAATTCCTTCTCCACATACTGAGTTTTATTCCCCATAAAATGCAATTTTATATATACCATACTGGTTTGAATTTAAGAATTTACTGTTTAAGTCATTTAGTAACTCTTGCTATAAAAAAAGACAAAGAAGAAGATATATCTATTTACAGGGCTTCTTTTTACTTATCTTTGAAGTTTATCCTTCAGCAAAATGCACCACAACAGAATTCACAAAGAAGAAAAATATTAAAGGTACAGAACAGTATCAAGCTGAGAAGATAAAAGCATAATTAAAACACATTCATAATATATACTGGAATGCCAAGGTAAATGAGAACATTCCGACTTGGTACCACAATGAATTAACAGCTGGTACTGAGTCTCCTTGGCTAGGAGTGGAGAAGCACAAATTCTACTCTGCTCGTATCTCTCAGCTTCATAGGGTTGTGGTTGTGGGGGAAAAAAAGGAGGATGGAATTCCTCTGCAAGACCAAGATCTTCAATAGCCTCTAATTATTGGGAGGGGGTGCTTAAGAATGGTTATATCAACCACCTAACTTGTAGCCTTAAGATGACTGGTCCCATCAAAGGAATCAGTTGGAATCAACAACCTCAAGCAGCAAAGAATTCTAGTAAGTCCACAACTCTAAAAAGGTAATATATAATTAGAAACCAAACCAAATGGCAAGATCATCACACAAGTCAAGAAAGCTCTTCTGCATCTAGACACAATCTACTCCAGTCAAGCATCTAGACACAATCTACTCCAGTCAAGCCCAGTATGTGATCTGACATAATACCTTTGCCAATGATGTCACTAAATTTCCAGTTTAAAGTGGATCAAGCCCTTTATATCTCTAATAGGAAATGTTCATTTCAAAATATTTGAGTACTGTACCATGTAGATTTCTGCCCAAAACCAAACTGAAGAGGTTTCAGTTCCAATATTGAGACCAATTTAAGCTGGAAGATACAAACTGAGTATCTGACTCAAATGGTGAAACCTACTTTCATATTTATAAAATATTTTATAAATGTCTAAGATTTATAAATGTTCATAAGTTATTTAGTACAACTGACGAATAAATACAAGAGTCCTTATCAAACCTTAGAATGCTACTGTAACTTAAAATGATTGTTCTTCATATTTTTCCTTTTTTGGCATCAACAATTTTCCCTTCTCTGGGGAAAGACAGATACTTTGAAAACATTTCATTAATCTGGAAACAGATTTAAAAAGTGGCTTGCAAAGCTGACTTACTATATTCCAATCAGTGGTCTGGTATCATTAGCCTTTTAAAACATTTCTGTTCACATCTATGAATTGGCATTGAAATCAATATATAGATGGAACTTAAGATCAATCAGCTTAAAGCAATTCAATCTGTTTTTTCCTTATTATGTTCCATTATCTACAATACTGGAAACCTCTGCAACACTGGAGATGCTGATGAGAAAAACAATTCATTCACATAATGTAGGGCTCCTATTCAACTTTTTTTTTTGCCCTCTTTTCAGATAATTAAAATCTAGCCTACAAACATCAATAGATATGTTATCATTATGAATAATTTATTTTCTCTGAGAAAGTTTTTTTCATTTATTGCTGGCACTGCCTCTCTCAGAAGATCTGCCTTGTTTGTGTTCACAGACATCTGGTATTTATTATGCATCATTTCAATTAGTCACCCTTCTGGAATGCTGCATCTTAATCACTATATTTTTAAATTTTGTAATAATTTTCTGGATTGCTAGAAAAATATTTAAATGTGTTGCTTGTATTATCTCTGAGATGAATACTTTGTTTTGAGCATATTTCCTTTCCTTCAAGAAAAACAAATTCATAAGAGAGAGAGAGAGCACTTAGCAGACAAAGATATGACAGAAATAAAAGCTCTTTAAAATAAAACAGAATAGCAACAAAATTCTTGTCTCAAGGTTTCACAATCTAAATGAAATGGGCAATCATAACTGCTGTGGGAATTGTTTTTGTTCCTGCTGTTGAAATCAGTAATGTGATAGGAACATAATTTAAATCTTCACCTCTGAAACTGATTCACTGAAGTACACATAAACATATCAAATCTCTAAAACATCTCTTAAACCTGAATGCAAAGGGGATGGAAAAGTGGAGCTTGGGCAGTGGTATAAATACAAGTAGTCCTTGGGTTATGACAACATTAGGACTGAAAGTTCCATCACTAAGTGACATTACATGACCTCATCGCTTCGGACCATCCAGATTGTTAAACAGGAAGAGACAGGAACCTCAGGAAAGCAGGTTGGTGGGCGAGAGCTGCAGGTAGGAGCTAAGGAGTGCAGGAAGGTGCCATGGGCAGCGTTTTGCTGTTGATGGATGATGGGCCAGCACAAATTCTGATCATGCGACTGCTGGGAACTGCTGTGATGACCAGAACTTGAAAGACCGGTCTTAAGTCCATTTTCTCAGTGCTGTCATAACATTAATGACTTGCTAAACAGATGGACATAACCCAAACACTGCCCATATGAGTCCCAAAGTCCCTTTGCATCATTAAGTGAGAGGCTATTGTCTTCTGATTCTGCATTGCTTTGTGTGGTTAGGGCCTTGGTTGGGGGTCTGAGTAAGGCATACTGTCCCTTTTCCTTACTCCTTTGGTGCCATAGTGCAATGGTCTCTAGGCAATTACCTGGAACCAGGCAAGGAGGAAATTTCTCTTGGAGCTTAGGCAACATCCAATTCCAGCCACTGCTTCCAGCTACTTGTTCTCCCCTCCCCGGTTGCAATGAAAGCGCCTTACTTTGCCTAAGCACTCTAACAACTCATTCCGTTCTGTTTCCTCTCTTCTCCCCACCTGCCAAGTGTAACACGACCAGCACTATGCTTATTTCCTCTCCTTCCCTTTACATTTAATTGTAAGGATTCTGAACGATCTGCAACCTATGTAAAATGAACCAGTTGCAAATCAGAAAGTTTGTGTCAATGGAAGCCATTCTGTAATAACACTCAAAAAACTAAACGAACAAGCCCCCAAACAGTAAAGACACCCATGAAAAAATCAGACTGAATTTAATTACAATTGTAACTAAACCACCAAAAACAAGGCATCAACATAGTTACAGCTTACGGTTATTATTTAACAAACATTCTCATTCATTGTAATCACAGGAATGGATATTTAATAGTTAATATTATAGGGTGCCACACTGGAAGTCATACTACAGTACTGTACCATTGCAATGACCAATTAGAAAAAGTTCTGCTAAGGCACCTTTTCACCCAGGATAGGAATACTCACTTGCTACGTTGGAAGACAGTGACAGCCCTGTCTCAGCATGGTACGGGTGCATAGCAATTTGTGTCATGGAAGGAACAGGGACTCCTGGGAATGACACTGCTGTTGCTGCCAAAGATGGAGTAGTTACCGAGTAAGGATACTGGGCACCGATGAACGCTGGGTGGACCCCCTGCAGAGAAACAGGATAGAGTTGTCTGCTCTTTCACAAAGAGGCAAGACCACTTTTTTGGCAGGTGCAATCAGCCCTTTGCACACCCACAATTCTATCTCCTGCGTACTGTTTGAGTTCTGAAAGGGGAGGTGTCCAAAGTAAAATATTTTTAAAAGAAGAGGAAATATTTACCTAAGTTACATGTGAAAATAGTCCATAGTTTCAGGAAGAAATATACTGAGCATATCTTCCAAGAGGCAGAATACAAAATAAAAATTTTATATCGTAGTTTATTTTATTTATTGAAATTTGCCGCCTGACTCTCTGCAAGCGACTCTAACAGTATGTCCATTGAAAGCTGTAATTTCAGAAATGTAAGACTTTTTGTTAACACTGACAAAAGACAGTAACCATACTAGTTAGGTAAGGCAATGCTGCTGGCTAAATCCTGTTGTTTATGAACTGTAGTGTTAATGAATTACATGCATACATGATAACCTCAACTGAAAGAAAAAAAGATTCTGATAGCAATTGGTAGACCAAGCTGGTCGATCCATCCAAACACAGGATCAAATGAAGCTTAGTTCTCGGTTGGCCAAGGGGCACCTACACAGTAATTTCTCTACTCTCTCAGGATTCTTAACCCTTTGATTGCATCCAACCTTTGATTACATCAAAGACTTCCAAAGGAAATTCCTCCCATGAGACAATTTCAGCAGTGTAGAGGCTATTGATTTTTTTTTATTGATTACAATTTCTGCCCATGAGAAATTGTTGGAGAATGTTTCTTTCTTTGAACAAAGAAATAAATTACTCTCCAAACTTCCCTGCTCATAAACTGGAAAGAAAATAATAAAATGCTGCTTCTACCCTCACCAATTCCTGTTAACTCCATTGAAAAGCAGATGCACCATGGTCAAGGTATGGGTGAACTGTAATTCTAAATGGTTACAAATAACATACCTGTGGATAAGCAGACCCAGGCACTGGGAACACTGTTGGTCGTGGCATGTGCTGAAGGGGATGACCAATATATTGAGGACTGCAGGGAATGTGGGTCTGGAGTGTTGTGTAGGGATGCAGGCCCTGGGTGTGTGCATGTGCCATTGCTGGTCCTGCCACAGTGTGCTGCTGGTATATTGTTGACCCCACTGAGATCACGGGCACCACTGTTGCTGCTGCTGTCACTGCAGCAGCCACAGTTACTGTAGCAGATTCTGACGTCACTCTGGTGTCTGCTAGTCCACGGACTGTTTCACATGACGCCCGGGCTCCATTTGCACTGCAGCCTGTTGCTCCTTCCCTCTGGGCAAGAGTTCCCCCAACTGTTTGTTCATATAACCAGTACCACTGGTGAGCAACTTCAAATAGAACTTCAGGATAAACTCCACCACCTTTGGCTGCCTCTTCTACAGCCAAGCAAGCCTTCTCCAACATTAGATTATCCTGCAAATTCAAAAGCTACATTGATTTGAGGTATTCATAGGAGCCTTCCAAAATAACCACTTAGAATTAACAGTGATAATAAAATGTAACTAAAGGCTACAAGACAGCAAAACTAGCAATACACAACAATTAGATATTCAGCATGGAAAAGGCTCACAGAAGCTTTCATGCTGCTGGATTACAAAGCAAACAGCTCCTTCCCTGCTACTGAACAAAAATGAATCAACAATAACTAATCCCTACAAATTAAAATAACTGGTAATTGTGAAAATCTGAAAAAAGGGATTTTTACTGTTTCTGAATATTCTGCTGGACAAAGTACAAGGATAAAACAACAGAATGCTCTGTTTTGTTTTCTGCATGAAAAGTATTAGACATAAACATGGAAATGGTTAACCTGCTTATGACTCCAAAATGTCTACATTCCATTTCTGGAAAACATACACACAAATAAAGCTATCCTCCAAAGCCTCAGGATCTAATTAATAGCTCTATAGGATTTCAGACATAAGCAGCTTTGGAAGAATTTTAATATAAAATCAATTTCTTCTTTTTATATATTTGGCTAACTTGTTTCTTATTTGTTTTAATTAGTTTACAGAACTATAAAACAACATTCCAATATTTATAGGAAAGATCTTTGTCTACAACTGCCACAACACTGAGGTTGCTAGATAAGATCATAACTTCACTCTCAAGTGATGCAGCTCCAAAGAACTGAGAAACCATGGAAGATCAGCTCTAAACAATCTAGGTATTGATGTGTTTATTCAAGGACAGGAGTCCAGATGTCAGCTGTATTTCACAATGCCATCGAGAAGTTAGGCTGATGTGCATGTTAGCTAGTTGCTGAGGTGGAGCAAAGATGTCTAAATCGCTCACCTGCTCTTTGCACTGGACCAGGGCTCTCTGGATCTCATTTGGGTTCAAGGCATGTGCATGTGGCAAACAGCTCAATGCCAACTCAGCAGCTGATCGCACCATATTGGAATCCCGAGCTCTTGAAGCTCTATCAGCCAATGATGCCACTTCAGGGGGGGTCAGATGTCCATCCCAGCATTCCACCAAGATATTCAAAGCTGCACTGCCAATCTCCATGGCTTGCCCTAGTGGCCAGAGAAAAGGGCAAAAGAAAGTTGTGACAGCTATGAACTTTGTACATTAAGGAATCTCAAGGGCTTTTAATTCTTTCTAGACATGAAACTATTACATCATTACAAAGAAAAGCTTTTGGACAAAATAAGAACCAAATCAGATTGAACAGTACAGAGGCCAGAAACAGGCAACCTATGGCCCATTTCTTTGCTGCCATCACTTGCTTCCTTTTTACAGACATTGAAGACCTCCTAATTTCTGTTACTAAAATTCACCACCTCTTATCCTCTGAATATATGATGTATAGTAGATAATACTCATATTTTTTCTCTCCTTTTCATGCAGGCACCAAAGAATTCCAAGACTGTACTGCTAAAATACAACAGTCAATCACTGGATTAAGACCATAAATTTTAGCAAGAAACTGATAAAGCAAGTGTTAATTCTCCAACAGAATTAACACACTAAAATTTATTACAGGAGGAGTGAGACAGAGAGAACTGAAGAGCTGATTTCCATTTCTCTCATGCCTTGGAAGCAATTTTAGGGAAGGCAGAAAAAGCTTTCTTTTCCTAGAAGCACTGTTTTCCTCAAATCTGCTGGCTACCTGATCTTTATCAAAAGAAAACTACAAGTTATTCATGTTGGGATCAGAACATGAAAATATATAAACATCTAAGCATCTTCTAGATAAGCAGTTCTCAATTAGAGGCCATATGGCCCCTGATGGCCCTAGGACATTTCAAGGGGCCCACTGGTGAAAAACATGGAACAGGGGACCACAGCACATGCTGAGGAGGTTGTAGAAAAGCAAAGTATGTTATACTGCAAATGCTGCCTTATTGATGGCAAAAGTGCACATCAGTTATTGTCTGGTATCTGGTAATAGGAGCTGGATAGGGAGTTGACAGGACAAAAACAATGTCAGAAGGGGACCATGAGCGAAAAAAGGTTAAGAAACATTGTTCTAGACAATACATCTTTATTACAATAATAGCTAAAAGCTTTACAAGCTGTGAATGCTCAAAATGGCACACTAATTGAAAGCTGTTTTTATTTTACTATGTAAGACCTTTTCTACATGCTGACAAAAAACAGATTTTGAATGGAAATTCAACCAGGTTTGGGGTAAGCAGAATAGATGACTGAGAGCTATGATGTAAAAATAATTATGTATCCTTACAGAAGTGCACACTTTTGACATGGTGGTGAATCCTATGCAAGTTCACCTTACTCTGCACTCAAACTAATCTTTTTCATGATAAACTACAGAGGTAAATAAATATAAATGGAGTAACAACTTTAATGAGTGTTTTTCCACTGCATAATGTAGCTTCAAGCAGAAGGATAAAAAATTTTTAAAGGGGTATAATAGCTGTTAGTCAAAATTTTCCCACTCTCGAATGACACTCTCAAATTCCCACTCTGTAACTCTTCTGTGTTGTACAAATTGTGCAAAGAAACTACTGATATGACTTCCACAGCATCAGTAGTTAACAGAAAGAAGCCACATGGGAGGATTTTCAATTATGGACTTTTTAAAAATAAGATGGGTACACTGTCTGGAATACCTTAAACCCATAGCATTCCCACCTGTGATCCAAGAAACATGAGAGGAGTAAGTCCGAGAGAGCCAGTTGGGCGAGACAAAGTTGTGCAGTCCCAATGCATAGAGTCCAATCTCAAAGGCGCAGAGGTGAAGGTTTCGATGAGGCCCTTGGTGGCCACCACTAGAAGACGGGTGGGTGAAAATGGAGGTGCTGCTGTTTCCACCTGCCTTAATGAGAACTGTCTTGGCCAACTCAAAATAAAAGTGGGCAGCTGCCTCTGAAGGTTGATTTGGGACATGGGGAGCATGGCTCTCAGGTCGCCTGCCCTTGTATCTAAAGAAAAAAAATCACCATTAAACAAACTGAAATCAGATGAAACATTGTTGTGATATTTCCAAAAATAATAAAGCTCTAGTTTCTGACTGTGTCTTTCCCTGCTTTCAAGTCTTTTTCTTAGGCTAAATGCAAGACAGAGCCAGAAAACCTTTACATCATGGATGCACAATTCTGGAAAACGAGCAGTAGCACCCACCTCCCAACCTCCACAGTCTTTGCACGGGCACCTCCACTGGCTCTTCGGCTTCCACTGGATGAAGAAGAACCCAAAGAGTCACTGGAAGAACTGCTGATGCTGTCACTGTCCTGCCCCCGGCCCCAGGAGGTGGTTGCCCAGCCCCCTCGCAGGGGGCGCCGACTGAGGGTGGGAGAACTGTCAGAGGTGGTTTCTGGGGCGCTGCTGTCAATGCTTGCCATTCCTGCAAGGCAATGAAAACAGGTAAACAAGCTAGGAGGGTACAATATAATAAGACCACAACATGGAATATCATCTCATTTTTCAATATACAAGGATTCTGAAGTAAATTTCAGTCAGAAACCAGAAAGTTGACATAATTTGTTTGAGAGATTCTGGAGGCTCCAATTTAAATGTTATCATAGCAGGAAGGATTAATACTGGTTGGTTTTGCAACGGTGTTTTATCAATTACCGAGGAATGAACATTTAATGCTTACCAAGAATTCTGTCCCTACTTGACATATGGAAATATACAATATCCAATTCCTCCTCACTCAATAACAAGATTCACCTTACTAATTTCAGCCAATTATTTACCAAATCCTGAACATTATTTCCAGCAGTAGACAGGCAATTCACAAAAAGACAGGATACATACTTCTTTGCTGTTTTCCTTCCAATAATGACATTCTTGAAGGGCAAACTTACCAAAGATAATAGTAATAAGTAATTTAAAATTTCATGTTCAGTTGCATAAGACATTTAAAATATCCTGTCTCAAAAAATGAAGCTTTTATTTAAATAAGCCTAATACAGGTCTATGTCTATGCCTAGGAGGGTGCAGTGGCTGAGTGGTTAAGATGCTAGGCTTGTCAACTGAAAAGTCAGCGACTCAAGTTTGAGACACAAGCACTGCTATGTAACGTGGTGAGCTCCCAATCCTGCCATAGCTCCTGCCAACCTAGCAGTTCGAAAACATGTAAAAATGCAAGTAGATAAAGAGGTACCACCTATGGTGGGAAGGTATCAGAGTTCCATGCACCTCACCATATAGTCATGCTGGCCACGTGACCACGAAAGCATCTTCAGACAATGCTAGCTGTTCCGCTATGAAATGGAGATGAGCACTCCCCCCTAGAGTCAAATTTGACTGAAAGAGGAAACCTTTACCTTTTTTTAATACAGGTTAATCAGAAACTCTGGCTAATATTTTTAAAATCATCTGAAATTATGGCTATCTTTTAATTCTATTAATTAAATAGCTTTCCCTCCACCACCACCACTCTCAGTTGAATAACAGAGATGCCACAAAGTTTAGCTTCCTATCAAGACAGAGTTACTAGTCTTTAATGGACATATGGGTGATCTAGATTCCATAATGCCAGTAATTCATGCTCTGAACATTACTCAGCTGGGCTATAATGGGGCTACATTTGAATAGAGAGATGGTATAAAGCACAAAAGGTAGACTTCTATTGGGACAATCCCAAAAGGTCAGATTAGCACTTACTTTGAGTTCTTGCTCCTTGCCAGAAGAGCTTACGGGTCTGATTCAAAGTTTGGGTTATTATTTTCAAAGCCCTCATGACAGAGCATCAGAATGTATCAAGCGATTCTTTACCAGAACAAAATCTGACCCTCCAATCTGGTCAAGAAAAAGCCTATGACATGTCTTCCCTCCTAGGGAACTACGTGAGGTATAACCTAGAACAGACCTGAGAAGGGGCAGCCCCATTTTACAGGATATCTTTCCCCAAAGGGAGAAAGGACCAAACCTTAATGGCATTTCAAAAGCAAGCCAGTAGTTGTGTTGCAATCTGTGTTGAGCCCTCAGAAGAGTTTAAGGATGTTTACTGATAGTTTTTGATATTATTTCATATGTTTATACTTAGTTTCATTCTTATTTCTCTTTGGTTTACCTGCATGGGATTGCTCCGGACTGTGGCAGGTGTAAACATTACAAAATAGATTGATAAATAAAACTATGATAAATGTTTTGATAGCACTAAAATAAATTACAATAAATTTCACACTTTATGGTAACATAGTTTTTTCTCCCCTTCTGTTCAATTGTACAGTTATTCATTATATCTATGTGCTGCCCCCACTTGCTGCAAGTGACTCTGGGCAGCTCACAATAAAATAATAATATAAACATGTATAAAGGCTTCTCCTGCCAGTCATGTCCTACTCTAGGGTGCAGTGTTCATCTATCTCTGTTTCACAGCCAGCGTTGTCTGAAAACGCTTCTGTGGTCATGTGGCTGGCATGACTATACATCAAGGTACATGGAACACTGTTACCTTTCCCACTGAAGCTGGTATCTATTTATCTACTTGCATTTTTACATGCTTTCAGACTGCTAAGTTGGCAGGAGCTGGAGCAAGTAACAGGACTTCACCCTGTTTGTGGCACTTGGGTCTCAAACTACCAAGCTGCTGACCTTCTTGCTGATAAGCCCAGCGTCTTAACTGCTTGGCCACTACACACCCCCTAAACATGTATACAACACCTAAAACCACAATACAATTACACTATTTTTTGTTTAGCAACAAAAAATAGAAATAATTAAATTAAAATACCATTAAAAAGAACAAAAAGGGAGGGCTGGAATAGAGGTGGAGCCATCAATCATGCAGCCATCTCATTGATGGTAAAAGGCTATCCGGCCCCCAAACCAGCTCACAGAGCCACATCTTCAGCTGTTTCTGGAAGGCCAAAAGGGTAGGGGCTGATCTCACCACAGGTGGAATGATGTTCCAGAGGGTGAACATCCCTCTGGACATCCTAGAAGAAAAGGCCTGTCTTCTGGACCCCACCAGCTGAAATTCTCTGGCTGACAGGATCTGAAGCATGTCCTTACTGCTGGCACAGGTGAGGCGGGCTGAACCCATTAGGTGAGACGTTCCTTAGATAGCCACTCAGTCTTGCCAGGGTTCAGTCAAACTGCGTTGTGCCCCATATAGACCCTCACACCCACCAGACACTGTGAAAGGGCAATCACAGATACACTTGGGTCATTAGCAATGGAGATGTAAAGTTGGGTATCATCAGCAAATTGATGTCCAATTCTCAGAGACTATTTTCTTGGCAAGGTTCTTCAGAAGTAGTTTGCCATTGCCTCCTTCCTAAGGCTGAAAAAAGTAACTGGCCCAAGGTCACCCAGCTGGCTTAGTGCTTAAGATGTGACTAGAACTCAGGGTTTCCCAGTTTCAAGACTGATGACTTTACTATTAAACTGACTTTCTGACATAGACCTATCTACTCCAATTTTCACAACCCTTATAACATTCTCATCCCATTTCTTACTACATTCTGACTTCTTTATGCAGTGAAATTATTAATCCCTCTTAATTTAAGCACCTCATATTTTTGATTGGAAAGTAACCAGAGGTTCATATGGTATTCAATATATTATACTGCAGATTTTTATGAGTTTTATGCCTTCTAACCTATATTTTGGGTCCCTTTCACTTTCATAATTTGAAGAAAAATAATTCTCATCATTATTTAGTTTATAATAATTGCAAAGTTACAAACAGATAAAAATGTATGCTTTAACTAGCAACTTGCAAGGCTATATATATGGCCTTATTAAAAAGTGTTTGTACAGATGACTTCATATCACATATTTTATCTTAATGGATATCTTTATCATCATTAAAAAAAGCTAGAAAGGGGAGACAGCTTTAGCTCATAAGAAGATAAGTTAACTAATTAATTTTGAACTTTAACAAATCCACCTTTGTTACAGTAGTAGATTATTATACTAATGGTTCCTATGGGTTCTCCAGATTTCATTAATAATTAATGACAAAGCATTTTTCAACGTTCAGGAAAATGTTATCAGAAGTTGGCTAGAATTTGCCACCTAACTACAGTGCTGCCCCTACTTGCTGAGATACTCATAGGGATGGCTAACCTATCCTAAGTCCTCACCCAGAAGTAATGATGTGAGGTCTACCCTCAAGTTACCTGTGTGCTTCTTTTTTTGTCTGACTGGTGAACCCCAGCATCTTCCATTGTAGCCACCTCTACTTCCAAGAGCTATTCGGCTAGGAACTTTTCCTTCTTGTTTTAAGACACTGGACTCAACAGGTGGGTCACAAGGGGATCTCTGAGGGTTCTCTGGAGAAGCACAAAGCAGTCACTTAGAAAGGCAGTAAGAGGAAAGAAGAAGAGCATTTGCAAACAAGGATTTGCACTAATGTGATACTAAGACTCAGTTCTTTTCCTACAGAAATACTGACAATGAAAAGTCAGGGATAAATATTCACAGGATGATTCTGTATTCCCATTCCCAAATGGGAAAAATAAAAGTAGCTAATGAATATTGCATTTTGAAGAGTTTTCCTAAATACAAAAAAAGCAAAACTTCTTTTTGGAATACAAACTTTGTAAGAAAAGCCATAGCTGAAAACTTTGAGATAACTATAAGACAGAAGCCTTTATATCAGGAAAATTGGCTTTTTATTTTCTATCCCTTTTGGCCATCAGAGGAGGGGACTTGTGATCCTATGAAACAGCTATTCATACCTTGTGTACTCTTCTCTAAAAAGGGTTCAGAAGGATTGCTTTGGACTGCAGGTGGTACACCTGTTTGCTGTGCAACAGATGTTCCCGGGAGATGCTGAATGGGTGCAGCTGATTGGGTAGCATGCTTGGAAGGAGATTTCTGATTAGACACTGCAGGCTTGCTAGATGAGTAGAATGAACTCAGAGTTTGAGGTTTGTGTGTCTGACTTTCCCTGTCCAGCAGCTTATCTAAGATCTAGAAAACAAAGAAAAGAAGAATGCAGAGGTTAATATTTAAACTAAATACTTAGGGAACGGAAGGGATACTGTGATATTACCAAAATCCATCTAATCAGAAAGGGCTGGGTTCATATGTCAGACATGAGACTGAGTTGTCATGGATAAAGATGTAGCTAATAAATCAGTATATTGTACAAATTCAGACAATTAAGCTTATTTAATGACAGTACTGTAACTTACAAGGTAAGGCAGAACTCAAGAGACTTTGTTGTACCCTTGCATACATTCATTGTCCTCCCATTTAAGTTTTATGATAGGAAGACTCAAAATCTTTTGGACCTAAGGATATCCTTCAGCAGCAGAGTAAAGTATGTACTGCCTACCCTGTGTTTCTCAAAACACACATACACACAAAAACATACAGGAACAGCATAGGGGAGAATAGGAACACACAGGAAACACATATGGCATCTACCCTGATTAGACTATCACATACACACACAGCACACAACTGGCTCTGTAAATCTTGAAAAGTATTGAAAAAGGATGGTTTCCAACAAAACTCTGAAAAGCTGAGATATTTAAACAACAAACAAAAGAAGTTCCATCTCTAAACATTTCTAAAAGTAGCTTACTTTTTTTAGTTTAGACTGATCATCCTTGTAAGTGATCATCAGGGCTAGAGCCAGATCTCCCTTCTCTCTTCGAGTACCTTCACACAAAAGAGGATGTTCGGCTTCACTCACTGTTGTCTTCATGCCTGGAAAGCAGAATTCAAGAATATTATCCTATTTTATGTAAATGCTAAAAGATTCCCACCAGGGAAAGGGATTTCCCTTTCCTTTCATTTAACTAAAATATATTGCTTGTGGTGCCCAATTATTTCAATTCTATTAACATGACATGAGACTTCTCTGTGACACTTCTGTGTGGATTCGGATTACTACATGTGATTGGGGCAGATTTCTTTTCAACTTATAGGAACAACTGTAGAAGGGAAGAACTAAGCCCTTACCAAGTGCTGCCACAGCTGCCTCAAAGCCAAGTTCTTCATCGCCAGGCATCTCATTGTTCCAATTGCGACTTGGGGGTCTCGATCCTGTAGGAGAAACCACTAGGACAGGAACAGAGATATTAATTAGCTTTACAGAGAATAATCATTGCCCGGACTGGTAAAGAAAACCAATACAAATATTGTATTTTAAGAATTGCATTATATCGCTGAAATTAAAGCAACATGATTAAATTTTCTTGCCAAGATCAGTACAGAAGTTAGACTTCGATACCATTTTGAGACATTTTATCCTCCTGAGGACATTTTTTCTGTACAACTCTAATTGTAATACCAATAGAAGAGAATATATGTAGCTCAGGATTGAACAGTAGACTGTAATTTATACATGATGCAGCTGGTAATGGAGAATGAAAAGAAGATTGCAGTCACCACAAGGAAGAGTGCATTATATATGTCTTAACCTTGTAGAAAACTCCAAGTTCTCATGGACACAAGGCCTAACTGACATAAATTAATGAATGAATTGGGGAACTTTCACTGAAAGTGTAGAGGGAGGCCCAAACCATTCTCCTTTCTCTCTTCCTCAAGGGGATTTCTCTTTGGGAAAAAATGCTGGGGTTTTACCTGGAGCACACAGGACATCAAAAATGAAGCTAGCCAGCATGAGAGGTAAGACAGGGCGGTAATCACACAGGGTTCCTTCCCTCAACTCTTCAGCCCTCCCCCGAATAGTGTTCATTTCACTAGAGCCAAGTGGGATTTTCTTCAACAAGGCCACGATCTCAGATTCCTGGTATGCCAGTTTGACCTGTTTGATATGCATCAGGGAGAAATATTCACAAGGCTTTTACTGCAACAAACACATTATTATACATAAAGACTGGATAATAAAATTAAGAAAGAATGCTTTTAGTAATGCGTAAAAATCTTTGCCTCAGGCTGAGAGGGCTATTTTTTGTTTAGTGAAGACTGCCAAGAAATTCCCCAACTTTTGGGACTAAACCCAATCCTTGATCCTCTGCAGTACCAAATAAAAGTCTATATAAGAAGATGTATCCAGAATTATATACTGTATTTGGGAAACTAAACAAAATAACCTGCTAGTAGATTCTAAACTTAATACAGATAGTCCTTGATTTATGGTTTGTTTACTGACTATCTGAAGTTAAAACAGTGCTGAAAAACATAACTTACAACTGGTCCCTACACTTATGATCATCACAGTGTACCTGCAATCATGTGATCACAATCTGGGTGCTTGTCAACTGCCTTACGCTTAGGACAATTGTAGCATCTGGCAGTCACATGAACACCATTTGCAACCATCCCAGGTTCTTCTGACAAGCAAAGTCAACAGGGAAGGCAGCAGAGAAGGTCACTAGTTAAGGCCACCAGATGTCTTGCTTAACAACCATTGTGATTCACAGCCATAGCAAAAAAAGTCATAAAATCAGATGCGATCATGTGATGCTTCATTTAAAAACCACACTGCATTGTGGTTGTAAATTGAAGTCCACCTGTACTGTAGCACCTTCGGCCATAGAAAAATTTATTTATCAAATTTAGAAACAGCCCATCTCCCTCGCAGAGTTATCTAGAGTTTAGGGGGAAAGTTGCTCAATCACCCAAACCATATGAATCTACAGCTAAAGGTGCAAAACCAAAACCTCAGTCAGTTTCATTAACGATACAGCCTTTAATTCTATTCAGAATTCTCTAAGTACATCATTTTTGCCCCACAAAAGTGCTAAATATGGGACCAAAGCCATCCTTTACATACCTCCAGCGCCTTGGTAGATGCTGGCGGTCTCTGTAACTCCAGAGCAAACATGCCAATCTGGAAAGCTAGATTGTGGTATTCCTGCCGCTCACTCAGTACAGTCAGTAGAAAAGCAGCTTTGGATAAAGTGTTTGTTGCCATCCAAGTCTGTTTGCTGGTAGAGACCTTATTTTTCTTTCCCTGTGGGATGTCGAATTAGATAGAAGACCGGACATAGATTTTCCTACACTTAGATTCCATTGAAATTAATTTAAAAATGATAGGTATGCCTGGGAATTGACAAATAAGCCTACTTCATTTCATTTATATACTATCTGAGATGCATAAACATTTAGTTTTTAAACTATACTTTTTGCAAGTCCTTTCCTAGTCATAGCAGCAAAATCCACCCAGTACACAAAAAATGAAATGGACCAAGAGAGGCTCAGTGAAGTACAAGGAAGAATGCTGTACGATTTTAATCACCATTTGTGGGAACAGCATTTGTTTTTATTTGCATTATGTCATAAACTTTTTAAAAGTAAAACATTCCGCAGTTCCAGCATCATTAAACAAATATTGTTGTACAGATACAAAACTTGTTTGTAGACAAAGCAAAAATTTGAAAAAAACTCTAAACTTCACAATCCATTTTAGTAAGCAATTCAGTACTCTGATTTATACTTCCCAATGTTTCACCTTCACACCCTCATATGCTTTAACAAATGGATACAAGGAGGAGAATCAAATATTGTGGAGCATCATGAAAGTGTCACTCTGCTCAAAGCTGAAAATCCTGCTTGGATTTTAGCAGGAAGGATTTTCAGTTCCTGAGTGGACAATACTTTCATGAGGCTTGTGCCAGGCCTCTCAAGGTCTTCTCCACCCTTGAAGCATCCTGAGCAACTAACCTGGGACTGTCCACTTAACAACCTATGAGATCACTTAACAATCACAATCAAGAGTCCTGGGATTGCAGTCGAGTAAAGCAGTCACGTGACTTCTTGCTTAACAACTGCTTTGCTCAATGACCAAAATACTGGTTCCAATTGTGTTTGTTACATTAAGAACTACTTGTATTTTGGATGCCTTCTACATTTAATCTCCATTTTTGTGAGAGATTGCCACAACTCAATATAATCTTTTATAACCAGGACATTTTTTGAAAGCACTTTACTTTTAAAGTATTTTGTGACTTGGATAAGTAGTCCTTGCTTAATGACTGACTTGTTTAGCAACAGATCAAAGTGTTGAAGAAGCAACTTGATGACCAGTTCTTGTGCTTACAACCATTGCAGCCCTCCCTACAATCAAGGGATTGTGATTCAGGTACTTCACAACCAGTGGGCATTTATGACCATCACAACATCCTGTGATTGCCATTTCTGTACTTCACCATCAGCTTCCAACAAGCAGAGTCATGGAGAAGGCAGCGTAAAATTGTAAATCGTGGTCACGTGATGTCTCGCTTAACAACCATGGAAGAAATGAGGTTATAAGTCTGTCACAATTCTATGATATCTCACTTAGCAATGGAAATGCCAGTTCCAATTATGGATGTTAAGTAGGATTACATGTATTTTATTAGAAATTCTATATTAATATTTAAACACGAAAGAGATTCAGAAATTCTTCTTCTCTACTTAAAGTTACTTTATTTAAAAGTTATTTTTATTTTCCTAAAGAATTAATGAACTGTCAGTTGTCCCAGAGTATCACATAATTACCAATTGGTGCTTCAAAGTAAAAGAGTTACATTTATTACAGCATTAAAATTATCCACAGTAACACACACATCTGACTCAAACAATCTCATACTAGCTATTGTCCAACCCTGGTCTTTCCATCTAAACCATGTTCCCATCAGCATCATACCTTAGTTGGGGGTTGCTCCACTTTGAGATCAGGAGGGTTAGCCAGTAAGTCTTTTGCAAGTTCAACAGTGAGACGACATGCTTCACTGCTATAGCCATGTGCATGAAGAGCCTCAGCGCAGGCAAACAGGATCTGTAAATTGAGAATTGCAGCAAAACCAGTCTGATTCTTGTTTCTTTTCTCTCAGTTCTTACTCTTGTGGGCCTAGGAAGAATTCTGAAAACCCCTGGCATCTCTTCCTGCCATTTCGAAGTGAGAAACAGTTTATAGTTTACAACTATAATCTTTGTTAAGTTCTACAATAAGCATGTCACAATTAAAAAATAACAAAGCATTCTCCAAATTCCCAGTAAAATCTGCCCATGTGTTGTGAAGTGTCCAACATTCTTTGCTGCCATTACCAACCTCTACTCCCACCACATCTGAGCACCAAATATTTTAGGCACACTTGTTCAAATTATATTTTAGATCCTGAGACCCAAACTTTTTTTTTCATTTTTTCTCACATTAACTGCATTCCTACCAAGGTTCTCATAAAAGAAAAATAAAGGTATCACCTACAAACAGATAAACAGACACTGTCTTTTTCAGCCTGCAAATTGAGATGAAAAACATGATGCTGCCCTACATGATCTATCTCCTCAGAGATAGTCTCACAGGTGGATAGTTTAAGATCCCAAGCAGAAGTTCAGTTTCGTAAGATCCATTTTGAAATGCAGACGCAAGGGATGTAATTCAGAACTGCTTCAAAATGTGCACGTTCTACTACCAAACTCTGTACCTTTTGTTAATATTAATCCTACAGTATGTCCAAAATGGTTACTGACAATAACCCAACACTCTTTATATCAATATAATCAGGTAAAATATCCCTGAATCACATTCTATTCCTTTTTTCATGTTTTCTTGTTTCTTTTCTCTCAGTTCTTGTTGGCGTACAGAAGAATAAATTACCAATATTGACATAAATATTCTCCTCATACTAAAATGTTATCTTAGTTTAATAGCCCTTTACTTCACTGTTACATAATAAGATAAACATTTCTTCCCAGTAGGAACATACACTGCAAAAGCCCAAAATAAAGAGAAGATGGGGAAGTCAGAGCTTACAGGCCTTACCTCCATTCGGTTTTCTTGCTCCAAGGGTTTTATTCCAGCAAACATGTCTTGTTCCTCTTCAATCCCACCTTCTGCTTTGTCATCTTCTTCCTTAGCCATCTCCTGAGGATTTAGATAATACACCTGATAATCATCTTCTTCCTCTTCTCCTCCAGCAGCACCATTTTCCTCCACCTCTTTTGGCTTTGAACATACCCCACCAGTACTTTCATCAGGGCCATGGAGGTCATCATCACCACTGCCCGCTTCCTCCACTGGTTCCTTTGAAATCTTCTTTGTGGAAGGACTGCTTCTGAGGGAAGGCTCAGTTGCTTCAGAGAAATATACCCCACCATCATCCTCAAAAGTATCTCTGTAGCTTCTGCTTAAGGGGCTGTCTGTGAAGCTGAATGTGTTGCTTGCCTCTGCTCCAAGAGCCAAACTGCTATCATCCAAAGTCAATTCAGCCAAGTCCAGCTCCAAAGAACTGTCCTCACTGCTCATACGACGCTTCCCACCATGTTTGCTGGCCAGATTCTTTCCCACTGGAAGCTTGCCCTTGTTCGCAGCTGTTTTATATGAAGCTTTATCACCTTCTGCTGAAAGTCTTCTCAGAACCCGCTGGGGTCCTTCAGACACAACTTTCCGTTTCCCAATAAGTTCTTTGGGGCGCACAGCTGGCTCCTGAGAGACAAGGCGTGACCTGTCACCTAGCTGCAAACATGTCCCCATGGCATCTGTTCCATGGCCTCTCCCTGCATCAGAAAAGTTTTCTATACATGGTGGCCGGCAGTTTCTCTGTTGGATGGCCTTAACCCAACAAAAGGAGTTCTTTTTGTCAGCACTACTGTAGGTGATACCTGGAATAGGATATGCCTCCTCCCAATTGAAGTAGCAAGCTTCCACAGCTGGCTTGAATCCATGGAATAACTTCTCAAGAGACTTCTTATGCTGCCCTCTTTTGACATTGTCTATTACCTTCAACTGCCACTGCCTTAGCTGTGTGCACAAGTCCCTTCGTCTAACATTATGGAAGGAAAAGAACAAGTGAGAGGCAAAAGTGTCCGATTAAAAGCAAAAATTTAATTTAATTTTGCTCATCTATTCCTTGTTAATCTAGTATACTTACAATTTTTCTTCATCAACATCACTGTTCATGTCGTATCAGAACTCTAATATTCTAATATGCTTAATACTTAATTTAAGTTTATGTCACAGAAATCAGCCTCAAATAATCATAGCTCCTATGAAAATTCCTGACATTGATGCTACCAGTGGTCGAATTACTCACCTATATATAGTCTACATTTAGATATACATCTATTACAAATAGAATTTGGCAACAATTCACAAAATTCAAATGGCTATGAAATACTGTTAGGTCCCTTTGGATACACTTATGTTTGAGATCTCCCAAAAAAGTCAAGACTGGGGACTGTTCAAGCCATTCCAAAACTTTGTTCTTTTTTTCTCAAAGTACTTCCTGCTCTGTTTTGGAAGTACATTTTGGATTGTTGTCTTACTTGCACTGTCCCCAGAGGTGAACATTATTGAAATGTTTCCCTGTTGGGGGAACAGATTTCAGTGTGCAGTGTGCAATGCAATGAATTGAGGGAAACCTAAGAATTTCTTAAAAGTTTTACAAGAATAAGTGGGGAAAAATTCCCAAAGCAAGATCTTAGCCATCTAAAGAAAACATTTGGAAGCTGAGTTGTTACAAAATACTAATTGGAATGGTGTCCAAACTTTGGCATCTGCCATAGTCATTGTTTTCTTATGTTGAATTTGTAAACAACTATACATAAGTATAAATACACATTCCAATTTCGATTTTTCAAAAACTTCACACTTAATGCTGTACAATATAGAAATTTTGATTGCTGCTGCTTATGTAGAAATTCATTGAAACATACAATTTGATCATGGTGCCTACATTTTTGCACATCACTGAATATGCTTTGACAGAAGATGCTGATAATACACATGGTCTCGACCATATCCATACTTGGTTAATCTGTAAATTATTCGTTATAGGTCTTCAAGATAGGATTTTTAATTAAAATTTTAAAAGATATTTAAGAAAAATATAAAGCAAACCTTTTTTCACTGAAAACCTGAGAGCAAATAAATACTATGACTAAGTATTTGAAGGACAAATAGTTAGAATATGAATTCAAACAAGCCCAGGTTAAAATGGCAATCTGGCACTGAAGTTTTTAGAATATTTCAATGCTATGTAATACCCATCCATGTTTGGAATAGGATATAGCCAAGCAAAGAGGCTGGATATAAACATCTACAAGAAAATAATAGGTAAATATCCATGAAATAATTGGCAAATATCCATTAATATGTCAAAGTCAACTTCATTATGGAGTTTCCAACATTACTGCCTACCGATGAGGGCTGATGGTGGGATCCAAGACAGCAAGCCTCCAAAGAACCACCATCTCATCACACATACTTGCACAAGCATGAGCAGCAACTTCTGACTGGCCATTGCCACGGCCAGTATGCCCACTTGCACTACTATGTGATGCAGATGTCCTTACACTGTACCACCAGCCAGTTATCTGTAAACAAATGATGCAGAATGTCAGATGCTCAAACTTCACACTTATTTTTTCTCAACCCACTGGGCTGCATAGAATTCTTCAAACCATTCTCACTACTGCCAGAGACATTATAAATCATTTCTATCGAACCCCTACCCACAGTAGGAATTCTCAGATCATCCCAGACCAATGGATATCCAACTTTTGGAAACCTTGCATGACTTTAGGAAGCAAGCTGTTCCATTGCTGATAGCTCTCACACTAAAAAATGCTTCCTTATTTTGAGTTTGGATCTGTCAAGCTTCCACCTGTCCGTTTTTATTCTACCTTCAAGTACTATGGAGAATAAATTTATACCCTCTCCCCATGAGACCCCTTCAAATATTAGAAGACTGTTATCAAGTTTTCTCTTTTATTTAGATTAAAAGTTATTTTACCATTCTTTTTTAAGATTTAGTCCTAACCCATTCGCTATTTTCCTCAATCTTCTCTGCATTCTTTCCAATTCCTTAATGTCCTTCTTGTACTGGGGCAAGTAGAACTGGACACAACATTCTAAGTGCAGTCTGACAAATGCAGCATAGAGCAATACTGTAACTTTCTAGTTCACTGTTGATGCAACCAAAATGGGTCAAATTATTTTTGTTCTCTTTTGTGGGTTTAGAGACCAGAAATCATTGCTTTGCCTCCATGAGTTGTAAGACATCAATTTTGGGTTTTCTTTGGCCAAAAATAGCACCATCATAGAAAGACATGGGCTGAAAATATATGCAATAAAGTCTTACTGAGATAAAATTTCAATTACTACTTCTTTTTTTCAGTAAGCACATTTTAAAAAATGTACATAAAGCATAATCAAAAATTGGCCACTTTTTCACCAAATTTCAGAAATGGAAATTGATGGTCTACTGAGGTCCACAGTGGCTTGTGAATAGCCACCTTTGTCCTAAAAGTGTATTATTGTGCTGTTAGGTGCTTGTCTATTTCCTTACTTTGCCTTAGAATTTCTACATAAGCGACGTGATCATTCCATCCCACACACAAGTTTCTGTGACTATTTAACAAAGGAAATAATACCTGTTCATATGTTAGACACTGATCTGTCAGGATCTCCAGAAGAGGAGCTGCATTCGTATCCCGTCTCTTAAACATCTCACGTACAATTGAAAGCAGATTCCATATGCCCTCTGGTTCTCTCCCTCTCAAAGGGCGTAATAGACAGGCCCATTCAGCAGCAGCTGGAGGTTCCGTAGAGGATAGGTACATGGAATTTACATCACTGTGCAATTTGAAAAAGTGGGGAAGTGGGTGGGAGGAGAAGATGTGAAAACTTCACAGCCACATGTGAAGTTGAAGGTCAAGTACCAAGTATAGTCTATTATGCAAAGCATTCAGGCTAAACAGGAAGAATACAAAAGCTAGGAATCCCAAGAAGATACCAGCCAAAAAGGTAGCCTAAGTGTTGCCTAAGAGTAGTCTAAGAGGTTGATTCAGAAGTTGGAGAGACCCAACTAGATTCCTGGCCTGAAAGTTAGACTCGCCTATATCTTTTCAATGGCTAAATAGTCTTTTAGGATTGGGATAAATTCTTGAACAATAAAAATTCTTGAATAGTAAGGGATAAATTCTTAAATATAAAAAATCAAGCAAAAACACAAAAGCTCATGTGGAAAATGTCCTCTGGGTACTGCTCTAAAGCAATTTTGTACAGGGCAGCTATAATGTAGCCACACACAATCCTAAAAAATTCTTGGTTGTAAAGACCCAGTGCCTTTTGTATTAAGCATTGTGATAAGGCTATCTAATTATAGAAAAGAGTCTTAACTTTCAGGTCAGGAATCTAGTTGGGTCTCTCCAACTTCTGAATCAACCTCTCTATTCAATGGTCCAATTCAAAGAGCATGACACCAGCTCAGTCCCAATTAGTTCTGACAAATTAACACTATTCCTCTTCTCTCATATTTCGTTTTCTTGTCATTTGTAAAATCAGTTCCTTAGATTTTGATCCCTGTGTCCACATATTGATGAGCATGGGAAAAATTGGCCTCCAGGAAGATTTTCTTCTACACCTTGGCCAGATCTTTCTTTTTAAAGTATGTTCCCTCTTAGCAGATGGACAGGACAGGATATAGCACTGGGACCAGTGTAAAGCAAGAAGTGAAGATAAATTCTGGCATGCTATTTTCTGAGCACAGGAAATGGCAAAGTATTTTGCCAAGTGAAGCACCACCTGCAGTTGCATTCTTCTGACAGCTAAAAGAAGACCTTCTACTGACAGAACTTGTTATCATTTTGCATCATTAGTTTTTCTTGATTAAACTGACTACACAAGTTCTTAAATAAAAAGTCCAAAATGGTGCAATAAAATATTGATTTAACTTGAATTTACAATCAGCTTTGTGGTTATAAAGTAGCAGCAACAGGTAATCTTCAACATATCACCAAAATTGGCATTAGAACTTCTATTGCTAAGCGATGTGGTTGTTAGGTGAATTACCATGTGATCATACCCTTTAGCAATGGCAGTTCCAGTAGTCCCAGTTGCAGTCCTTAGACCAGAACAGAGCCATTATTGGGTGAGGACCTCATGTTTCTCCTGCCTTGCCGCACTCCCCTTCACTTCAACTTCTCCCACCTGCCTATCTCTCCCCACTATCTCTGCCCTTCTGGGTGGCCTGCACTCTGCCACATGTCCCTGCTGTTCCCCACTGCTGCTCCCTGCACTGACATTCGCTGTCTTCTTCCTCCTATTGATCTTCCTCCTAGTGAGCATGACAGGATGGCAGAGCATCATCTGCTGAAGGGAGCTTGCGAGGCCCAGTCATGAAAGAGGCAGTGGGATGGCAAGGCACAGTGCTCTCTGTTGCCAGGAGAGGCAGGAGAACAGTTAGTGGCTCCCCAGGTAAAGATGGAGGTTACATGGGAGGCACTGTTTGCAATGGTGACAGAAGTGGATGAAGCAGAGGGATGCAGGCTGTGGGAGGCAATGCTTGCAACCCACACCTCATGTTGCAAGCCCTTTTGAAATACCAGCCTGCAGGATTCAGGAAGCAGTGGAGGAAATCCCAGCACAAATATAATCTACCCACAGACCCTCTGCTCGCCTCTGCCCATCCTTCTTCTTGCAAAGCCAGCTAAATTTACAGGGCAAGAGAATGCCCTACCTAGGGATGGGCACATAGACTACAGCCAAGCAGAAGGAGAGCAGTGTGTGAAGCCAGCCAATAGAGGAGAGTTATGTAAGAATCCCTCCCCAAGGCTGTTGCTGGTTTATCCATCTGGGAGCAGCCAACCAATAAAATGTTTGAGTCAGGATTGCAGAGAAGAAAGCAATTTATTCCTGAACACAAAATCTCAGCACCAGCCTACACCCTCTTTTATGCTTTGTATCTTTCCTTGTTCCCTGTAATAAAAGCTCAGTCTCTTCTTTGCAAATTCTAACTAGAAAAACATGCAAGGCTTAAGCAACAGGAAAAGGAGATGAACTGCATGATCAAGGGGATGGTTCGGACAATTGCAAAAAGATACTTAAGACTTTTAAGACATTAAAAGTTTAATGGCCAAGCCGTTCTCTACATACAATTCAATAAACCATTACCATTTGCTATCTTTCTAAAACTACCAAAACAGAATATGTTAAGTGTAAGTGCAGAGATGACAGGAGGCTGGTGTCTGCATCTGTCTTTGCAAATCTACACAAGTTGTAAAGGAAGAAGAATATTTAAATTACCTAAATACAACAGGAGAGGGACCACAAAATTTGTGAAGAGTTTTCTTTATGTTGTCACTTAATGTAGATTCATCCAAGTACCAGGTACTTTGATCTGAGGCAGAAGGACCAGCAGTCGGATCTTAGGATAAAGCAGAGGCATTATTTCAGTTGCTCAAAACAGTTTGTTTTCTCCTCTACTCAAGGTTGCAGGTAAAACAAGAAGTGAGGCTTAATTTTACTCCAGAAATACTGATACAATATGTATTCAAAACTGAATGTAGCATACCTTCCTCCCACTTAATAAAGAAAAAGCTTCACATGAACAATATTTTTTTAAAAAAAACTTAGCATTACCTGGGGCTCCACATACAGTGTTGATGGCAGTGGACTGAGAAGACAACAGCTCATCAAGTAGACGCTGAGCAGTAGGCAGTATCTAAGAGTAAGAAAAACATGTGATGCCGATTTAAAATGTTTTTGCAGAAATAAAGCATTCACCCATGTTTCCTGCAAAATGGGTTTATTTAAATTAATGAGAAAATGTCTGGTTTTGATTAAACTTCTCATGGTACTTTATTCTCGAAACAATTATGCATTCTCCTGTTTAACGTTGGTATTAATACTGTTCATTTATACAATTTCCTCTTTTCAGGAACTACACAGTTGCTCAGAATGTAAAACAGCAACAAGGCTGGAAGAATATTGCAAAATACAGCCTGTCCTTGACATATGACCATTAGTTTTATGATGTTACGATGGCCTCGGGAAAAGTGACTTATGACATGTCCTTGCACTTACAGAATCCTCTTTGTTGCTCACCATCAGGTTTTAAGAAACAGCTTTTGACTTAGGAAATAAATGCTGCACAGAGTAAGTTGAACACTCAATCTCCAGCATTTATTTACAAAAATACCTCTAAATGCCAAACAGGTCTTTTTTCCCTAAGAACTCCTATAAGATCTATGAGGGTGCTTAGAGGCATTCTTAGAAAATAAAAATTTGGAAAGCTATAGCCCAGGGTTTTGTTTTAGAAATGTGTCCATTTGCCCCCAGAAAGACAAAGGTAAGAAATGAGAAGACAAACAGCCTTAGGAGACATTAGAGGGAATGGCATGGTACAACAATGTATTTATTTATTCAACTTATTTGCCACCCATCTCATTATGAGCAATTCTGGGCAGCTTACAATAAAAATAATAAAATATATACATCATACCAAATAAATACTATAAAAGTAATAAAAGGACTACACAAGATGACAAGAGGCAAAAACAGAGGTGGAGTCATCAGTCTAACAGCTACCTCCCAGATGACACACTGCCACCTGGACCCTAGGCCAACCCACAGAGCCACATTTTTAGGCCTTTATGGAAGAACAAAAGAGTGGGGGCTGATCTTACCTTGAGTGGTATGATGCTCCATAGGGTGGGCACCATGACAGAAAAATTCTTCTTCTAGACCCCACCAGCCAAAATTCCCTGGCTGACAGGATCCGTAGCCTGCCATTAGTGCCAGCACAGGTGGGGTGAGCTGAACCCACTGGGGTGAGCTGGTTCCTCTAGTACCCTGGACTTATGCTGTGAAGGGCTTTATAGGTCATGAACACCTTGAATTGTATCTAGAGGCAAAACAGCAACCAATGCAGCACACATAACAGCAGTATCACATGGGTCACTGTAGGGATCTCAAGAACTGTCCGAGCAGTTGCACTCTTCACCAGCTCTAGCTTCTGGATGCTCTTCAAGGATAGCCCCATGTAGAGCGCATTGCAGTAGTCCAGTCAGGAGATGACTAGAGTTTGAGTGACTGAATGCAGAGACTCCTGATCCAGGTATGGGTACAACTGGCATACAACACAAAGTTGTGCAAAGCCTCTCCTAGCCATGACTGCCACCTGCTCATCAAGCAGGAATTGTGAATCTAAGAGAAAACCCCAAGTTCTGCACCAGTCTGTCTGGGGCAGTGCCACCCCATCCAGAACTAAAGATGTTAAACCCCCAGAATCCAAAGTCCCACACATCCACAGCCATTCAGTCTTACCAAAGTTCTGTCAAAGCCTGTTGTCCCTCATCCAGGCCCTCACAACCTCCAGGCACCACAAAAGGCAATCACAGCAACACTTGGGTCACCTGCTATGGGGATATAATGTTATGTATCATCAGCATACTGATGATACCTCATCCCATGGTGACGGATGATCTCATCCAGCAGCTTCATTTAGATGGTAAAAAGGAGTGGAGAGAGTACTGAGCCCTGCAGCATGCCACAAAGGAGCAGCTGTGGGCTGGACCTTTCACTCCCTGTCAACACCAACTGGGACCAGCTGAAGAAAAGAGCCAAACCAGTGCAAAATTGTGCCACCCAGCCCCAACTCTTGTAGCTGGTCAATTGTATTGAAGGCCACTGAGAAGTCAAATAGAGCTAGGATGGATGTACTAACCCATCCAGCTCTCATCAGATATCATCTACAAGCACAACTAATGTCGTTTCTGTTCCAGAACCAGCCTGAAACTTGATTGAAAAGAATGCAGATAATCAGTTTCATCCAGGATCCTCTGAAGCTGCCAGGCTACCACCTTCTATATCACCTTCCCTAAAAAGAAGTCGGAGACTGGATGAAAATTGTCTAGACAGGAGGGGACAAGGAATGGATTTTTAAGTAGGGAGTATACCAGGGCCTCCTTAAGGGTCCCCTCCTTCAGTGAAAGATTATTGCCAACACCCACCTGAAGGTCACCTTCCTGGAGACTTTCACCAAGCAGGAGGGACAAGTATCCAATTGGCAAGAAGTTGGCCTTACAGCATCGAGGACCCTGTCCAGTTCCTCAGGTCTAACAGAATCAAACCGTTCCCAGATAACCAGGCAAGGCCCCTCCCCAGACATGGAGTCTAACTTGGAGCAGAACCAAGCAACTTTGTCCATCAGGTATTCTACAAATTCCTCAGCTCAGCCCTGAAGATGGACCTCAGTCCCCCTATCTAAAGATAATTTTAAACAGAGCTGCCAATGTTTGGCAGAAATTGCCACTTTCTGGCTAATGACCATTTTGTAGTTATCTATCTGCCACCGGCAGTCATTTTTTAAAAGGCTAGTCTCTGGTGCCCCCATGACAATCACCAGGTGAGACACTTCATGCCAAGATTTAAAATTTCAATGTACTCATCCACCCAAAGAAATAGCCTAATCCTAGTCAAAGTACTTTCCCTAGACTATTTCTGGACTTATCTGCCCAAGTCTGATACTGGATGATGTCTTTTGGCCTTGAGTTTATTTACTAGATCATTGGATTCAGTCTTGTGATTGGCTCACAATCCTCAGCTGAGAATGAACAGAGTACAGTGGCATCCACAGCAAACTACCATGTTGCCATTATTTGCGTACTGATGTTTGAGGAAACTAGAGCATTTGTATAATGAAGTATCTATTTCCCTTTATCCTGCAGATGCCCATGAGAGAGACCCCATGAGTAAGGCAATCCCAGACTAATCTCTGGGTTAAGGAAGCACCTGACCCACTGTCTCAGAAAATCTATTAGCAAGCCCAGATTTACAACTTTCAATATGGAGATCAAATTTCTGTTTGACAAAAAAAGTATTTTGTTTTGTAAGAAAAAACCCTGCTTCCACTTTCACTAAGTTTAAATTACACAGATGTGAACCATGGCTTACATCAATTTTTTTTCAGGGATTATTGCTAAATGAAGAGAAACTACATGCATCATCTTATTGATGAGAAGGGCAGCATATAAATTTAATAAACAAATAACTCCCACTGTGCACTAATATTCAAGAGTTTTTATACAACCTATTGATATGCACATCGGTGGATAGGTGTCCATAGTTATACATTGGTGGTGCTTTTCGGGAATTTGTCCTGTGTGCTTTGAAATCTAAAAACACTTAGAAAAAGGAAGGAATTATATAGTTGCATCATGCTCACATTTACTTGATACTCTTATTTAACATAATTGAATTCCTTTTCTAAATATATATGCCCATGAAGCTATGAGGCTGCAATGCTGTAAAGGCTGATTTAGGAAAAAGCCCATGTTAGTAAAGTATTTTGATGTTAATCATTTTAGGGTTGCTGTATTGATGATCATACAAATATAAAGAAGTTAATGAGGAATAAGAGGATTCCTTTTCAACTTATGTTTGCATGGGTTTAAAAAGTAGATATCCATCAACACTATTCACACTTGTGGGTCTGGAGTCTGATGGCACATGAATGAATATCTAGAATTTCTATAACGTAAACTGGTATAACCACCCAATATGGAATGGGGTCTATTTGCTGATCCTCCTCAGACAGTAAATGTCTTAGGCCTGACCTAATTCTGTATATGTTTCCTTTCTAAGGAAATATTTTTATTGCATCAAACAGGTTAAAGAAGAAAAAACTGCATAAAGAGGGGTTGTGGTGGTGGCTGGAAACTGATTTCATAAGAATAAAGCACTGCTACCCCTCTAATTTCTCAACCCTTTTCTTTGTCCCTTTGTAAAATAAAACAATAATTCAAATGTTAAGACACTACACATATAAAGAATCTATTATGGTAAACCATGCTTCCAATATTCTGTAATGATTATTTTGGGCATTCCTCATGCATAAAAAGTCCTGTTTTTTTATATCCTGATATAATCCAAATACTGGAATACACCAAAGAACATAATGCAAACTTTATCT
>JANHZU010000623.1:14230-26513 GCA_032468055.1 Acrochordus granulatus
GTTTTGGAGATTGTATCCCAGAACTGCTTTTCCCACTCTTTTATTGACTATGATGGCTACTCCATTTCTTCTCAGGAATTCTCTACATCTATATAATTTCTGCACTTTGTATCCAAATTATACATGAAATGTTTAATATGTGAATGTTTTGTAAATAAGATCATATTGATCACATTCTAGTTAAAAAATGGTGATGCCTTCAAAATAAGATCATGCCATCTTTATCTACAGCAAGAGACAAATATAGTTATCTTTGGTTTCCAAATCATAAAATTACATTAACCTTGTTTTTTTAAATTGTTGTTTAGAATTGTTCTAGAGATCCATTTTCCAGTATATTTTTGAATAAAAGACTTTTACCCTGAGTAACATTTGACTGTGATAAGAACAAACCGCAGCATTTACAGGAAGAGCTTTCACTGTGTATTATGTAAACAAATATAAAGGAGCTTGTAATAGCAAATAAGTGCAATAAGTGGTCTCTTTTTGGTCAATAAAAAAAGAGAAGTCCTAATTAAGAAAATGCTTCTCACACATATTTTTTAAAAAAAATGCTGAAAATAATATCATTTACCTACAATTCTGATGGCATCTTTCACAGATTCTGTGAATTTCAGTTGAGAAATCTCTGCATCTTCCCAGATGTCATCTATATTGCCAGCAAAGGCACTGGCCCAAATTCCTGTAACAGAAGTGAAACAAATGATTTTTCAGATATAACTGAACATCATTTATGGATCTCTGTTACCTCCAGTTTGTATATTTTCCCATCCATGCTCACTACCTTTAGTGAAGTCCAGAAGCAGCAAAGACTGATTCACAGTAATGTTACCAAGACCAACTACTATATTAGTATGGGAAGGGCACTCTAATGGTAAGTTCAGAGTTTCGAGCTACCGACATTCCAGCCAACAAGCCCAGTGTCTTAACCACTTGCGCCACTGCACACCCTCCAAAAAAATGGCACAGAATGATGCAAAATGAGAAGATTTCATCTGATTACTTAATACTTTGTTGTGAGTATTTATACTGTGGGATATATAAGGTTGCATCTCCTGACATTTGAGTACAGGCAGCAGGTTCAAAAACTGTAATACAGACTAACAGATAAAGCCATGCTATTATCAGATAACTTCTGAGCTCACAATTAAAAGCAAAACAAACCCTTTGACATAAAGGGATGGATCGAGTTTATATCAACTGCACAATTTTATTGTACTTAATAACTGTGCATTGAAGATCACTTTGCAGCCTTAACTGTAATGAATTTGTGACAATCCTAGACTTTTAACACTTCAAGGTGTGGAAAGTGAATTGGGCACCCCCACAAAGCACTTTGCACCAGTTCAAATTCAGCTCCAGACTTCTCTGATCAGACAACACTGTCTTATTTCAAGTTGAGTAAACTTTCTTCTGACTTTGTGCCTATTTGAAACCAGTGTAATTTTTTTTAATTTTTTGCAATACTGAATTTTGTGGGCAGTCAGTCTTCCCACTGATGAAATCTCTTGCCTGTTCCTACCTCCCAGATCAAGGGAGGTAGCTTGCAAATGGTCCTTGAACATCTGCTAGTTCTCTGCTTAAGATAGATACAGACCAAATTTCTGACAATTTCTCTGCTAATTTTCCTTGGGAAGAGTTGCAAGGATCTGCAAACAGTCAAAACAGTCCAGACCACACTAGTCATGTTTTAAAATGCAGTTCCTGGGACTCATTTGCTCTGTGAAGATTTATCTCTTCCTCTCCCCCACTCCAGAGAGTAAATAGCAGTATGCAACCATGGCTAGAAGTACCAGGAAAAGCAGATGACTAGAAAATCACAAATATGCTGTCATTATAGCTTTAAATGATTTTATATGCTTTAAACACTTTCATCTGCAAGAAATGCAGTAGTCGGGCAGCTTGGATGTTTCATTCACCATTCTTTTTATAGCTTCCCATGTAGCAATATAAGTCATTTCACTTTACCTTGTTACCTTATGGCTGGAGTACAGCATGGGGCTCTACTGGAGTCTGCCTTTGAAGACTGTCTGGAAGCTGTAGCTGGTGCAGCAAGTGATAGCTTTGGAAATTATATACACTCTTATGTTCTCCAGCATAATACCACTACCACAGATGCAGCTTTGGCTTAGCTTCCAGGAGCAATGGAAAGTGCTGGTTGTCATGCTTAAAGCCCTACCCAACTACATGACTACCTTTAAAGCTATCTTCCTTGCATTGAGTCTATCTGTCCAGTAAGAGCAGAGGAAGGAAGCTTATTGATGGTTCCTCCATCTGAGGAATTACAGTAGACCCTAGAGTTGAGTCTTGTAAATGACAGACCCTTTCTGTGGAATATTTTGTCCTTGGATATGCACGTCATCTCTTCCCTATGTGGTCTTCCCTTAAAGACCTGTAAAGACATGACTCTTTAGAAAACTGTTGGAGGACAATGAAAATTAACCTATCCCCCATTGGGAAGTACAGCTCGTGGAAGTTGCTATTATATTGTGGTGACTGTTGTTTTAATCAAATTATTGCTTAAGTCTTCATGAATTAAGCAATATAAAAGCTTAAATAAACAGGGAGATTGCAATTTATCCTTTTTTAAAGCAAAAGTGGGAAGGAGATTTCTACTTTGCCATGACCCACAGTGGTTCAAAAAGCAGAGTGCAGACTGAACAGTATTATTTGAATCCACCTGTTGAATATAGTGATGTGCCTTGAGTTTCTAGAATAGCAATGATGAAGACCAATGCTGGTCAATTACATTTAGGTCAAGATTGGGGAGTTAAAAATTATAGAATTAATCCAAAAATAATTTCATTTATTCATTCATTTATAAAATATCTAACCCATTTTGCTTTAATTAAAAAAATCAAAGTGGAAAAATAGCAAATCAAAGCAGTTTACAATAAATTAAAACAACTTATAATAAGTATAGTCCATATAAACAAGATGTTACACAGGTAACTTTTTTTTTATTTGGTTAGTAAAAATACCTATCTCATCACCAGGTTATACATCTGATCTTACCTTGGAGGAAACAGATTCTGGGCTCCTCATGTTTTTCAAGTAACAATCCCATGAAAAATTTACTGCCATAGTCTTCCGTATGTATAAAAGCCCCATATTTATGAATACCAAATTCATAAGGTGTATATTCAACCCATTCTGAAGAAAAGAATGAAAGAACACACTCCCATTTACATACACAAATATTTTCTTCCCCAAGTTCATATACTGTATATCTTTTTTAGATTAATATCCCATCTTTTTTCAGGAACTCAAATTGATGTATTTGGTACTCCCTCTTCCCCTTTTCCCCACAGCAACAATTTAGAGAATATTTTTTGTCTCTGATTTCATTTCCACCTCTGCTTTGTCCAACTGGAGAAAACTGACATTTTCACCTCCCATTTATTCACTGCTCACCAATAAAAGTCATGGTTCCAGTGCCCATTTTGCTTTAGCTACCTTGAAACCCAAATTTCAATCCTGTCCTCCTACCTGTAAATTCACTGGTTTTAATATTCACCCTCACATTTTGAGCTGCATAAATAGGATAGGGGTTTTGTCCCCTTACGACTGCTTCCTGTTGGTCAGATAGCTTCGCTGGGTCCTTCTGAGTACGGTAAAGAAAAAAATCAGTCAGTTGATCTTCATTTAAGTTTCCCAAGTGAAATTCTTAATGACGTAGTACTCTGCTATACCTTCTCAATGTGGCTCTTTTCTGATAATTACATAAGTTTCAGTCCAACACATTACGGCAATGCTTCTTAAGCTTGGTAACTTTAAGATGTGTGGACTTCAACTCCCAAAATTCCCCAGAATTCTGGAGCTGAAGTTCATTCATCTTCGAGTTGCCAAGCTTGAGAAACACTGCTTTAGAGGACACTAAGAATGAATAATAACATCTGATTAGAAATGAATAAGTACCAATTAAACAAACCCTAATTTCTGTTAACCATTGAGAATCACATTATTGTATTAAATGTTAATCTGTGGTTCTGCCCATTTAAATGATCTTGATTTACATTTTCTTCATCTTTAATAGCAATCCCCACTAAGTGTACCATCCCCATAGAAAATTGTTAATATTTTGGTCATACGGTTTATTGGAAACCTACTGTGTTCTCAGCCATCATAACCTTCAAATGTCACAAAACAGTCCGTCAGTCCCATACAGGATTAACCACTATGAAAGTAAACTTTAAACATCATCCTATTAGCAACACATAATGATATTTTTTCCATTTGTTTTCTCTGCAGTTTGAGACATATTCAAAAATTATTATTCAATCAAGAAATTATAATCCATTATAATTATACCTTTTATAAGAATATTAGAGTAATTATTTTTTTATCTATAGTGCCTTTGAGTCATTGTTGATACCTGCCAACTACAGGTGCAGTTTTCAAGATTTTCATAAGTGGTTTGCCGTTGCCTCATTCCCAGGGCTGAGGGAGAGTGGATGTCCCAGAGTCACTCAGCTGGCTTTGTGCCAAACAGCCACCTTCTTTCTACCCTGCTGTCTTAATCATTAGATCAAACTGCTTCTCTTTTAGTAAATAATACAATTTAGTTATTATTGGAGTTCTTTATTCCTACTCTTAAAGCTAAAAACAAGCTATGCCATAATTTTGTAACTTTTTTTTCACAAATTTTAGGGTGCTCATTTTTACCTTGTTGTTTAGAATGTACTCTATGATAAGGCCCCATAAATCCACAAGTGTGACTTTCCTTCCATATTTCTCCAAGAGAATTAACTCCTGAAAGTAATACGCTAATTGTTCAGCAGAAAATGCTCCAACTTTTCCACTTGTTGCAATTTTCTGAGCATTGTTAATTGCATTCTGAAGATTTCTTTGGGACCAGTTAGCATCTTTGTAGAGCATAGACATACACCTACAAAAATAATAAATTTGAATTTTAATAAATAAAACATTAAAATAAGATATGAAATATCTACAAATAAATTCCACACTTAATAGCAAATAAGGGAATTGCCTGAATATCAAGCATAGTTTCTCTTGCACAGCCTATTCCATTAACATTGGAGTAAGGTTACAATGCCACATTTCTGATGTTGATCTAGACTGCAAGAAATAGAAATATATTAGGGAAAAAAATAGGTTAGGATAACTTCTGAACTCCTTTAGGTCAGTATAAAAGTAAGAGTGGGGTTAAACCTACTATGATAAAAAGTTATTTTCAATTAAAATACTCTCACTAAATTCTAAAGAAGATCAAAATAACATTTTCTGTATGCTTTATATGTGAACATCCTTCTTCCAATACTATGGAAATCATAAGTGAAGCTTATCACATGGTCACACACTAGTGCTTTAATGTAGAACACTAACTTCTTCCAATTGGACTATTTATTATTGCTTGAGTGACTGTCATATATATTGATGATGTTATATCCAATGTACGTTTGGAGCAATGTGTTAGACGGCACTTACTGTCAAGCACCTCAAAGGCAGATTTAAGGATAAGTTAAGCACGCTGGCTGGAGAATTTTGTGACTTGAAGTCCATATATTTTAAAACTGACAGTTGAGAAGTTTTGCTTTATGATCTCATGGTCTAAAGAAGCCTCCCAGAATTTCAGATTCCCCCCCCCATTTTTACAGTTTTATTATAATTTTATACAGAAATCTTCTCCCTACATGGCTCATGTGACTCTCATTAAATGATTAAGAAAAAAAAATTTTTCTACATGCATTTATACATTCTGTTCAAAGAGGGCCCTTCCCCACCCCATAATGGGCTTGTTGTGCATCTTGGCAGTATTCTTACCAAGTTCAATTGTTACTCAGCCTTACAGTCTCGACAATTTCCAATAGCTTAAGGCCTCAGCATGTCTAACAAGCTATGTCAAAGCAGCTAAGCCAATTACTAACCAAGTAAGAGGAATCAATGTACGCCACACTGTAACTATGATGATGTCAGTATCAAACTATGGCAGCAAATGTTATCTAAACAAGCATTTAAAGGTTGGAAGAAAAAAAGATTTCTGGTCTCATACCATGTAGATCCTGAGATGCCACTAAAATATGTGAGGATATCTAAGAGGTCCAGTTGTTGTAGCCCAGACAGGCTGCCGTAACAGCTGGTCATTGCTCTCATCCCTCCTCCAGAAGCTAATACAGCCACTATAGGGACCTAGAAAACAGAGAGACGTTCTTAAGACAAGCAGAACTGATATTTTTTTCCTTATACAGGTAGTCTTTGACTTACAACCATTCATTTAACCACCATTTGAAGTTATGATGGTCTGAAAAACGTTACTTATGACTGGTCCTCACAGTCTGTCAACTGTTGCAGCATCCCTTTATCATTGATCAAAATTTGGGCACTTGGCAACAAACATATATTTATGATGGTTGCAATGTCCTGGAGTCATGTGATTACCATTTGCAACCTTCCCAGAGGGCTTCTGACAAGCAAAGTCAATGGGGGAAGCTAGATTCATTTAATGCCCATGTGATTTGCTTAACGCCCATGGTGAGTCACTTAACGACTGTGGCAAAAACATGATGAAATCAGACATGACTCACTTAATGACCACAATGCTTAGCAACAGAAGTTCCAATCCTAATTGTGGTTGTAAGTCAAGGACTACCTATACATATCTTTTCTAATGATATTCTACAGAGAAAGTAGAAACAATGAAATCAAAACAAAAAGAAAGCATTTGCTCCATGGCATTTTCTCCCCTAAAAATGAATTTTGCATTATTAAAATATCTTTAAATGTAGGTAGTATTCCTTAGGCTTAGCTAACTTAACTGGTGAAGGAGGGAATTCAGTTTCTTTGCCTTTACTCTTTGTTCTCCAATTACTCCCCATGCTGGCTGGGAATCCTGGGAGTTCAAGTCCACACATCCTAAAGTTACTAAGCTTGGCTTTGGCATGATGGCATTAGTTCTGGCTAATCAAGGAAAAGGATTGGGGTTGTTTTGTCAAAACTGACCATTTTCCTACTTCAAGATTAAACTGTACCCTTAATGAAGAAAAAAAAACACTTTGTTGGTGCCCAAATAGGAGCTGTATCTTAGGAAGAAAGCTAAGTAAATATACTGATAAAAAGGAATTTGTACCTCATCTTTCCAGGGCGCCACCTTCAGCTTTAATAACTTCTTTAAAGCACGAGAAATAATGTTCCTTCTCCTTGCCAGAAATTCTCTCTCTCCTTTGGAAAGTTTAAAGCCAAGACGGACATCCATATCAATAGGATGGTTCCTAGGAAGAGAAAGAAAAAGGAATAAAAATATCCAGATTTTATCCTTCCATTTAATTGACTTCACTGTGTAGCAAAAATCAACTCCATGCCTTTATTCTTTGTTTTAACTGACAGAAGGATATTTTTCTTTAGCTCTATAATAACAAAAGCCAGTTTTTCCCATTATTTAAACCCAGTTTAAGTTAAGGTTGTATAAACTCTCCTTCAGGTTAAACTCACTCCTGGTGTCTTCATGGACACATCCATGTGGCTTTCTTGGAAATGTTTTGCCACAGCCTTCTTTTGGGTTTTTTTTTTCAAATTCCCACTCTAGCTTAGAGCCCTGGTATCCCTCTCTTCAGCACAGACATTTTAATTTGTACTTGATCTTATGTATAATAGTGGTGCTGAATTTTGATTTTCACAGACGTTTTCTGGTGTACACACCTTTCTTCAATTTTCAAGGTCAGATCCATAGCTTGATCCTGAAAAAAAATAGAGTCCTGCTAAATTTACTAATACAAAACACAATGTTGAACTTTGTATTAAGGAGACAGAAAATCTTCTCTCTTGCCCTTTTTCTATCTCTGCTATGATCCAAACCTTCATAGTAATGAGTCCATTAAAGCAGGAAGCATTAAATGAAGATATTCCATTTCTTCATCGGAATGCAGATCGTTTGCTAAAAGGGTCTGTATTATTTATAAAACTTTCACCCAGACACCATTGTGAGTCTTCAACCTCTCATAAAACAATCATTGTCCTCATTTACTACTGTTCCTCAGCCAACAGCTAGCCAATTCAATAGAGGCACATAGAAATAAGCAGCTAAAAATTATTCCATCAACATCATCATCCTGCCCTCAGGCTGGAGCATTTTTGATAGGATAGGAGTAAAAATAAATAACTCTGCTCACTTGAAACAAACAAGTACAATACCATGGTGTCATACTCTCAACAAAGAAAACAAAATGCTCAGGAGCCAGGAAGCATGAAGCAATATATATGATACTTGTATGCTCTCAGAAATATATCATTCCATGCCAGCATTACAACGGATATTGCAAAGCAAATCATGCCTCACCATAATAAAGAGCCACTTTGGTGGAGTGGTTAGGTGTTGGCCGAAGACCCAAGAGAGTATGAATTCTAGGCCTCCTTTCGGTATGAAAGGCAGCTGGGTGATCTCACAGGGTTGTTGTTAGGGGGGAAATGGGAGGCATGAGTATTAGGTATGCTGCTGTGAGTTGCCAAAAATATAAAAGACATAATAAAAATCTAACAATAACAGCAATAGTACAGTGGAACCCTATGCCTTATGTTTATAGAGATAAAACAAAAATAATAAAGTTTGGTATTAATCAATAAACTAAGACAAGCAGAAAATATGCAATAAGAAGAAGAAATAGAGAGCCAGTTTGATGTAGTGTTAAAGCATCAGGCTAGAAGATCTAGTCCTCCCCTGGGCACAAAGCCAGCCGATGACCTTGGGCCAATCATTTTCTCTCAGCCCTCCGTAGGCGGAAATGGCAGCCCACTTCTGAAAAACCTTGCCGAGACAACTTCAGGGATTTATCCAAGCAGATTCCGAATCAGGCATGACTGAACAGAAGGAAAAAAGATACACAGAGGGACGCACACGCATACACAAAACTCTTGAATAAAAATCTAATTGACAGATTATGAAAATAATACAAAATGAATGCAGCGCTAGGTAAAAGAACTGAAGGTTTTTATTGGAATTAAAGGGGATATAATGGAGAAACGTTCTTTTCCTGAGACGTTGAAGTCTGAGAACGTGTGATATAAAGAATACTTTCTCCAGCAACATTGTACAGTGCAGAGCCAGCACCAGCTGAATTAACTTGTCATAAGCTACATAACCATTTGGCACAAAGACTTAAAGATTTACCTTTCCCAGAGGTACAGTCAGTTCAACCTCCCTTCCAAGAGGGAGTTCTGAGACTGGAATAATTCCGTTCCCAATCACAGATGTCTTCACCTGCAAATCCTCACTCCATCCTTCCTAGGAACCAGGCAAAGCTGCTGTAAGTCACATTATATAAAACTAATACATTCCAGTGGGAAGTCTATCAAAAAGAGGAAAATAGGACTGCATCTTTAGTAGAAATCCAATGTCAGCATTTAGTAGAAATCCAATGTCAGCCTACGCTACTCAGGGCTGGATTGCCCGGCAGAACACAAGCACTGATTTTTCACTGGGGCTAACCGCTATTATTTCCCATGCCAAATTTTACAGATGCAAGGGTTTTTTTGGTTTCTTTGAATTATTTTAAGCAGATAGGGGGACTGCTGAGAAATAGGGGTAACTAGTTCTCAAGAAGGGGCTCAGCTGCTTAATGTTATTCTGGGTTCATCGAAAAATATTGTTCAGAACTCAGTGAAATTAAATTGCATGCTTAACGCAAATTTGATGGACATGTTTATAAAGCTGCTGCTTCACACGTGGCAGATGAAATACTACTCACCAGTCTTACTTTCCCCCCATCAAATTTAGTTTAATATTTACACAACTATTTTATATGCCTAGCTGTCTTTCACGACGCTTGCTCTGAATAATAGCTCAGGCACTAGCAAGCAAATGCATCATCTTACCTCTAGATTTGCTGTGGTTTGTAACAATTTCAGGTTCAGGTGAGAAGACGCTTCTTTGCTCACATGAAAGATAAATGGGATTTTCTCGTGGTTTTCATCTAAATCTTGTCCACAGAATGTTGTTAACTGATTTTCAAAGGACCCTGGTACTGATAAGTTAATTTGGCAATTGTCTAAAAGTAAAAAGAAGCATTTAAAACCAACTGGCTTTTAGGAAGGGCATAAAAACATGGTTTTTCCACAGAACCTTGAGAACAGAATGATTATAAGTCAACCCTCTTGTCTGGTGGTTGTGCTGGTTTGCGTATGTGAGAGAAAGAGAGATATTATTTTAAGTGTTCTTCGGGTGCCAAAGCTATTGTGCTTGTAATATCATGCAATAATTTTAATATTAAAATTTATTTTTAACAAATTATCATTATCGTGTTGCTTTGATTGATTAAAAAGAGAGTAAGGTACTCAGAAACTTTTGGGATTGGAGAGGTATTTAAGTCCTAGGTAATAAATGTTATGCTGAAGAAATAATTCCTTGCTGAAGTAACCTAAACATAAAAACTGAACGATACTAAGCAAATCTAGGAAATTCAGAAAACTCAGGTTATTGTTTTTCTCAGCGATGGTGGTATACAAACATCTTATTTTTAAAAAAAAATTACTGTGTCACCAGAAACAACAAATTGTACCTGATACAGTAAGCAAATACTTTCCCTTTCAAAAAAGATAAAGGACCAAAGGCTTTCTATTGGCTCTAGGTCTGGAGCAAAGACAGAGCTTAATGGTTGACTTTTTCCAGATAAATAAAAGTTTTCTGCAGTAATTCCAGGACAATATTGCAGTGCCTCTCACCATAAGCCAACCTTCATGGATGAGAATATGTGAGAAATGTGTACTTGATAAACCATATTTATTTCAGTCATATTAGCACTTGGTTTGTGTGTCGGGGAAAATGTCATTGCTTTCTTTCCAAGGTTTATGATTACGAAGGACCTACCCTTTATTATCCATGGAGCCATCTTACTTTTATTGATAGTTCCTTTAATACACAGACAAGGTTGTGCCTACAAAATTCCAATGGGGAAAAATGGATATGCAAATTTGTTATTCTTTTTTTAGGATTAAAAAATAGGATTATGATTTATATATAAATCATTTGTTTATTAACTGTCACAATAACAATTATTGTTCCCTTTACTCACCACAAGAACTCCATTAGTAATGACCTTAGAAGGAGGATGCTTACTGTGGAAATAAAAGTATTTGCTTATTTTTCTCTTTATTTGTTTTTTATATATAATGCTTCTAATACATCCAATAAACCAGTTTCTCTGAATGGGCTGCAAAGGTATTTACAACATAAAAGTTTCTAAAAACCTTTTCCAAACAAACTAACAGTAAAACAATGAGAATAATAACCTTTAGCTGATACATAAATAACGCAGAAAAGTTGTAAGATTTGCAATTCTAGTAGAAAATGAAACTTGAGTCCAAAATTATAGAAATAGCCAGAAGAAGAGGAAATCTTCACATAATGCCACAAAGGGATAAATGTACCAGGCACATCATCCTCAGGAGAGCATTACATTTAAAAAGGTTTTAGACAGGCTTTCAATATTCTGTTAATGTGCCCAACAAAAATAAAAGAGTATTCATGGAATTCCTGTGATGTCTGTTTCTTGATCTGGCCTACCATGAATAGCTGACAAATAGTTGCAATGCCCCAATAATAATCTAAGTTTACATTAAATATCAATTAAAGAATATGCCTCCATATTATTATATTATGATGGATGAAAGGGACACCTCACCTTTTTTCCAATGAAAATTCAACATCCAGTTCTGCTCTTTTCTCCTTGAAAAGTGAGGCAAAAGATAAGTTAAAACAGTGTCAAGGTCAGCCCCATATCTTATATATATCTCCATTTTCCTGAATGGATTTAAATGGATTTCTATCTACAGTATATCGCTATTAATTGAAGCATATAAATATGTATTTATTCTACCAATAAATATTACTTCACAGCTTAGTTTCTTGTGTTGTCATACACTATACTAGTTAATTAGCTTCATGTAATTGAGTCATAGTATTTAATTTTAAAATAAAAGCAAAACAAAAATCACATCATCTCCTGAAAATACTGAGCACTTTTCTCAATATTTCAGTGAGTGAATAATGTGATCCACCAGGTTGAAGCAGGTTATAATACCAGTTAAGTTTGTCTGGTTCACAAATAAAAGTTCAACTATTTAGGATGATGTTTCATTATACTAATCCAAGTATAAAATGGGTTATCATGTTGTGATCTATAAAAACATAGATCTTGGGAATCAGAAAAATGTAGTGTCACTATCGTTATTTATTTAATCTCTCACTTAGAACCTCATAATGATATGCTAAAGAATGCCAATGGACAGATAGTAACTGATTCCAAGAAGATCAAGCAGATATGGAAGAAGTATA
>JANHZU010000629.1:43856-56110 GCA_032468055.1 Acrochordus granulatus
ACCAATGAAGGTTTTTCTTCTAATAGTAGCTGGAAGTAGAAATCACAACCCAGCAAAATGGGAATGGTACATAGATATTATTTATATAGCAAAAAAGATAAATGCATTAATAGAAATCTCAAAATTAAAGGCAGACAGTACTGTATTTGATTAATCAATGGATTAATTTATTATAAAACACTTTCACATATAAAGGAAAGAAGCACCTAGATTTTGTTCTAAACAGATGCAGAAGAATGGAGGATGAGAGGGAAACATATACAGATTATATTTTAATACAAAATGAATTAATTCACAGTTCTCGCACTGATATGAAAATTGAAAGGTGCATTGCCTGAGAATTCTGGGTGTTTTAAATGGCACATTTTAACAGTGTCCAGTAGACTGCCCCAGCAAATTGCACAAGATCTAACCTAACTCTTATTGTACTCTGTTCTAAACACAAGTAGGTCAGTTCAGAATCATTTATCAACTACAGTACTTGCTTTGTATGTAATGCAGAAGGGAAATCAAAGTCTACATTTATTCCAAATAGTATCATGTGAAATGAAAATGCTATGTTAAATATCACATATGAATTTCTTAAAGTACAGTGAGAACTAGTTTGGGTAAATGGTTCAGGTATCAGGACTAGAAGATGTTAAATTCTGTACCTATCTTAGACAAAAAGCCAACTGGGTGAATTTGTGCCAGACCCTCTCTCTCAGTCCTAGGAAGAAGGCAAATGGCAAACTATTTCTCAAATCTTGCCAAGAAAACTGCAGGACGTGTCCATGGAATTTGCAGGAGTCAACACTTATTCAAAGGGATTTTTAGAAAGGTAAAATGTTTTTATTTATACAGATCATCAGCTCTCACACTTAGCCACATTACCCTCTGGCTTTTGCAAAGTCTTTCTGAAGACTATAATTGACTACCTGATTAATCTTCTTACATTTTTCTGTCTAGGACCTCAATCCTCATCTCTTTGCATCAAAGATGACCAATATCTTTTTTCCTGACTCTCCAAGAAGAATTCCAAGGACCATGTGTATCCCAAAACCTCTCTTTCAGCCTCAAGTAATAACCAGTTGGCAAGTTCCATTTTTCTTACTGGATGGAGCCAATGAGACTTTAGTATCTAAAAGAATGTGGGTGGCCCACATGCTAGTTTAGGTACAGATTGCTTTTTCAGACTTGGGGATACACTTGTTTAAATGTTTCTTGTCTGACAGGACATAGATTTTATACAGTCACCAGATCTAGAAAGCTTAAGTTTTTGGCTTATTTTAAATTTATTTTTATACTTATTTCTTTTTTAGATGTATATCATTGTACTTTCTTCTAAAACTTTATGCAATCTATGGAGTACTCTCTCCATCCAATTTTCCTACAGCACAACCCGTGGATGAAGTTGGACTGTGAAAGTGTGACTGATCCAAAATCATCCAGTCAGTTCTGATGCCTAAGGACATATTGATTGTAGTCCTAATCTAAGAATTGAATCACTGTGTCACCTGGAACTGAATTTAAACAGCCCATGACCTATTGGTCATTCTTTCAGAGATATTTCCTTATTTAAACTGAGAAACAGAATGATCATAGGAAGGTAAAAATGCTAGCAATTCTGACCTTCCTCATTTACTTTTCTTGTGGGAAGCTGGCAAAGAGCCTTGGAAATCACAATTATGTGACTGCAGATGACTGCAGCACTGAAGCAGTCACAACTCTGCCAAATTTCAGTCCTATTGGACTAATGGGTCTCAGATTTTGGATGCATTGTTTAAGTTAGCTCACTTGAGATATGTTGATTCAAAAATTGTTGCCCTATGATGCATCAATTCACCTAACTGAAGGTTACAAACAGACAAACAGGAGTTTTAGCCGATTTAGATAGGCGCTTAGCTCCTCTATTTTATGGTTACTATTTAAAAAATCAGTAGGGAGGCAACCAAACTGGTTGAGAAAGACATGTGACCCATTGCCTTCCCAATCATTTCCCACCTCCCTTCCTATTTCTAGGTTTCTTAGGTGATCCAGTGGTGTAAGTAGGTTTAATTGTCTAATGGGAGAAGAATTTTAGACACTTATAAGTCTTACCAGGGATTGAGCACCATTTTCTCTTGGAAATTATTTTTTAAGTAAGCACCTGTAAATTTATACATATTTAAGCATTTTCTCTGATTACACAAAATTAAATTAGTGGAAAGAAAAGATGCTTTAAGGAGTAATATTAGCAACAGTGGACCTCAGCATGTCCAGGTCACTTAAGACATTGATACCATTCCTTCTGTTTGTTTGTTTCTCATCTATGATGGCAAAGAGGAACAAGGAAAAAAGAGGCTCTGCTTTACCATGACTGATATTCCCTGATGCCTACTCACATACAGTGTATACTTTTCATTCCTCTTATATACATGTCACACTTTGCACAGAGACACTTCCAGATCAATCAACAATTATATCTTTATTGGTTCCTTCTCACTTTGCCTCCAGAATTTTTGCAAGAATGGATTATTGGGAAAGATGCACATTTTTCAGGCATTTATTTTCAAGGTGTGACAGAAGCAGAAGGAATCACAACCAAACGTGCTGATAGCAGAAAGAGGACCAAGCCCAGAACTAGCCTTAGGCATTTAACTATCTTAAGCAAAAAATAGCAAACACTTCTTCCCATCCTTTTATGAGGGAAGAAATCCCAGGACAAAGTATGCACATTTAGCTTCATATGAGACAGTTTTGGAGACTTATGATGTCTGCTTAATCTGCTTGTTTACAAGATCATTGGCCAAGCACAGAAATCAGCATTCCAGAATGCAATGCTAGTCCTGCAGACATAGCATGGGATTGCAAAATAAGTTTTTTATTCTGTATACAAAAATGTTTCCCTGCTCCCTGCTCAAAACCTTCTCATTTTTTAAAGGGCTGTCACATCTGACTGCATAAATCCAAACAATAGATGGCAGCAAAGAGAAATTCTCACTCTCTGCTTTCATCTAGTGCTTATCTGAATTTTTACATGTCAATATGTTAACTTTACTTTCCAACATCAATTCTCAACTTGCAGAGATCTGTCTCTTGAAACAGAGAGCAGGAAGTGATATAAAAGCCACCATAATATTCAGGTGGAATGAAGGAACTCTTCTATAATTACAGTTGATTTCCCAGTGTATTCCCTTTCTTGTACGCAATTTCCAAGACTAGAAGTGAAACTGGAACTGAGAAAATCACAAGAGAAAAAGTATTAGATGGGGAAATTATATAAGATTGCCATACTATAGCCCAGATATGCAGCCTATCATCATCCTTTCTGCATCTTCCAGAGCCTCCATATTTTTGAAGTAAGAGAGAAAAAATATCTGGCCTTTCTTTCACGTTGTTAAGTTTTAAGAATGGCAGGAACTCAAAAGAGATACTATAAGCTTTGCAGAGGCTTAAAGAAACCAGATAAATTCATCTCTTAAACACTGGTCTTCCTTATTTTACCTACTTTTAGAAGGTGCTCCTTGACAAGCAGTACAAAGTATTGTACTGTAGCACTAAATTGCATGAAATTACTGTACCCACAACTGCACTATAGTCACAGATCTTTAAATATTAAGCCTCCATGAATAATTTCAAACTTTGTTTCAAGTCACTGGTTCAGTTCAACAAGTTGATTTAATTAGATTCATCTACTCAAAGAGCTGAGTCAAAACAAATGGACTCAGTTTGATTCAATTAAAAGTGTTTGTTTGTAGATTATCCCAACCTCCCAGTAACAATAGCACTGACACACTGAGGAAAATAATCCTAGCAGCAACAATCATCTACTCAGCCCCAAAGGCTTTCTGAAACAAACAGGTCTTTGCATCTTTCTTAAATGCTAACAAAGTTGGTGCTGACTTGACTCTGGGTGAAGCACTGTCCAAAGGAGAGGGAAAACAGATGGTCTCATGGTTCCTGATGATGGGAATTGTTCAAGGAAACCCTTGAAGGATGTTTTCCTTTCTATATCTTATTTGATGGGCAGAAGCCACTGGGAAAAGCACTGGTCCAGCAAATACCTAGGTCTTAAGTTATGCAGATTTTTAAAAGTGACAACCCAAATCTTGAACTGGACCTGGAAGTCAACTTCCAATTACTGTTCCTTTTTCAGAAGTGATAGACTGGGAGGAATCTTTAAGTACCTGAGCAGTTGCATTTTTGAACCAGCTGCAGTTTCTGCATGATTTTCCATGGTAGCCCTAAATAGAGTCAGGGGTTACCAAGGTATGAGTATAAAGGAACTTAGAAGTGACTTTGGAGTTCTATAAGAGAACCATTAACAGGGAAGTAAGGAGAGAGGTATTAAGAAGAGATTGAAAGAAAGATTACAGTCTTGAGATAGAAGGAAATGTAAGAAAAAAGTTCAAAATAACCCTGCCTTGATTTTGTTTAATAGATGATGGGACAGAGAGAAATTTGGACAAGATTTCAAGATTTGTTATTCTACCTTACTGTGAGAAAGAGCATTACTAGAACCCCTATTTCTTGGTCTGGCCCACCTCCAAAGACCAACAATCAGTGAGTGTGAGCAGGGCCTCTTGATCCAAAATAACTCATGACTGTACACAAGATAGAGTTGTACAAAGACCCTTCTAGCCTCATCAGTCACCTACTCCTCAAACAGATTTGTTAGTCCTGGAGCACCCCCGCATTATAAACCAATTCAATCTGGGACAACTTGACTCCATCGAGAACAAAAGATGGAATGTCACTGGTATCAGTTGGCTTCTAAAATCATATCAGCTCTGTCTTCGTGGGATTGAGTATGAACTCTTTTTTCATATCTAGACCCTCACAGCCTGTAAGTATTAGGATAATATTTGTGGGTTGGCTCAGGTTAGAGATGTACAGCAGAGTACAACTAACACAGAAGATAATACCTGTGCCAGCAGATGACGGTCTCATGCAGAAGGGCTTAAGGCTTGACTTCTCTCCTTCTACCACCAGCAACTGGAACCAATGTTAGGAGGAGAATCACTGCCACACAATATTTTAATCACACACACACAGGCAGTCCAGAAGAACACCATGCTTGATGATACTGAAAGCAGCTGATACATCAGCTAAGACTAAGGAGGATGTAGGTTCTCATCATAGATTATCCACAAGAAACAATCAACGTGGTCTTCATGCCATATTATTGCCTGAGTCCAAACCAAAAAGGTTTAGATAATACATCTCCTCATAGTCCTCTGTAAATGCAGTCCATCAACTCTGCTGGACTTGCCAGCTGGTATCCAGAGTAAATCTTAGCAACCTTTTTTCTCATGATGTAGAAATTATTCAAATTGCTACATCAGTTTCAAGATATCTATTTTGATTCAATATATCACAGATGTCTACTTAATTGGAATGTTCATTTCAACCAAATTGCTTTTGAACCAAAGTTTCACATAACCTACTAAAAAGGTAGATTTTCAGCTATTGTACAGGGTTGGGAATTTCTCCTTGAGGGAATTAAAGAAGTATAGAACAGGAAAGAACTTAGGAGATGAGATGAAGATCCTCCTCCTTGCTCAGTGTAGGAACTAAAGTGTACATTCCTGACATAGCCAATCAGTTTTTGGAAGGGCCACATGTGGCAAAGGGCCATAGGACGTGCAGCTCTGTCCCAATTTCATATGTTACACCACAAAAGGGTGAAAAGGCATCACTGCAGGCCTGAGTGAACAGAGAACAAAGGAGTATGTTTATTCCTTGAATGTATACAAAGGTATTTGGAGATGCACAATTTGTTTTGGATAAGGACCTTGACCTTTGATTCAGATATACATTTTTTAAACTTCAGGACGATAAATAAGATCAAGAAAAATCTGTTTCATGAAAATGTTTTGCAGTGCTGAAAGTCATGTATATTAGATGTTGTCTGCAGCTGGTTCCACTTAGAAATGAGCAAAGTGGCTGAAGCTGAACCAAAAGCTGCTCTCTGAACTTCTGCCCACAAACATACACACACACACACACCACAATGTAACACAACACAGCCAAGCAACCTTTAGGGAGGTCCTTTTAATTTCTTTCCATTATCTTCTTCCCACTTTACATATCAAAAGTTCTGGCACAGACTAAAAGAAAACATGCCAAGAGAACAAAATTTTCATGATATATTTTGCTGCTTAATATTGCAGACTGGAGTCTGCAGACTAATGGGTGCCCAAGCTTGATTTGTGTTTCTATTAAAATCATTTTAGATCATTTTAGTCCAGTCTGTGTTGTTATATGGATATTTTTGGTTTTGTATGCTGCCCAGAGTCCACTGGAGTTGGGCAGATAGAACAAATCTGAATGAATGAATGAATGAATGAATGAATGAATGGATGGATGAAATCTCTGAGCAGTTAAGATGCTGGGCTTGTTGGCCAGAAAGTTGGCAGCTTGGCAGTTTAAGACCCAAGCTCTTAAAGATCACGTAATGTGGTCAGCTCCCATTACTTATTCCAGCTCCAGCCAATCTAGAAGTTTGAAAGCATGTAAAAAATGCAAGTAGATAAATAGGTACCATCTAAACTGATGAGAAGATAACGGTATCCCATGCGCCTCAGTGTATACTCATGCCAGCCACATGACCCCAGAAGTGTATTCACACAACGCTGGCTGGCTCTGCAGCAATGAAACGGAGATGAATACTGCCCCCTAGAGTCAGACACAACTGAAAGGCAAAACCTTTACGTTTTTACCTCCTCATTGCTTAAGAAATCATCCAGTTGTTCTAAGGAAAGTCTTGCAATATACAGTGATTAGAAGTGTCCCTGCTCTGTGTAGGTATAAGACAATTTCTGCATATACCAGCCAGTTCAGGAGAAATCAATGGCTGTTAAGACAAAGAAATAGCCTGCAGTAGATGTCAAATGCTAGGTATAAAAAGAATGTTACAATCCTTGCATATGCTTTTTAAATTTTTGTTTACATCAGAACTATAAATATACTTGATGACACCTATTATTGTGACACTGATAGGCTTGTGTTTTCTAACAGTGCAGGAAACTGTTACTTGCAAAGATACCTTTGATATGAGGATACTGTGCATGTGTTCATTTCAGGCATGTTACGTAGAAAATAAATTCTATACAAGAAGAAATTACACAGCAAGATTTTCATTGTTTCACAGATTTGTTTTCAATCTTCTGAATCACTGTTGTCTTTTAGACAGAGATTTTATACATATACACACGAACATATAAGGAATTCATGTGTAGCAAGTAGATCATCTAAATATGTCCATGGGGAAATATACCTTATTTTATTTTGAAACTGAAGATAAAAGAAAGATTTGAAGTAAAGCACAAAGAAGTGGTGCCTTTGCATTTTGAAATAAAATGTAAAAAGAGGACAAAAACAGGGGAGATGGAATGAAAGTAACTTCTGTCATTAACTACCCAGTAAGGCACCACCTTGCTGTGGTTGGGGGGCTTGTGTGCCCTGAAGAAGATGGGAGCTATGCCAGAGGTTCAACTATAGTGGATAGAAGTCATCAGAGGAACCAGTCAAAGAAGTAATTTATAGAAATCCATACTTGCTCAGTCATTGCCTGGGTTAACAAGGACCATGCTCAATGTTGTTGGGGTTCCTGGACATCTGGTGAAAAATGGGCTATAGGGCTGCACCGGAGAAGGAAATGGCAATCCACTCCAGAATCCTTGCCAAAAAAACAACAACCCATGAACAGTAACAAAAGGCTAAAAGATAGGACGCCAGAAGATAAGCCTCTCAGATCAGAAGGAATTACAAGCAGCTCCAGAAAGAGTAAAATGGGTGGGCTAAAGCTGAAAGGATGCTCAGCTGTGGATGTGACTGGAGATGAAAGAAAAAGCCGATGTAGAAAAACAATATTGCATTAGAACCACATTAAAAATGTGGTCAAAACAAGAGACGGCAAGATTGAACATCAACCTCTTGGGATTCAGTGAACTAAAATGGACAGTAATAGGCAAATTTAATTCAGATGATCATTATATCTACTACTGCAGACAAGAATCCCTTCAAAGAAATGGAGTAGCCATCATAGTCAATGAAAGAGTGGGAAAAGCAGTACTAGGGTACAATCTCCAAAACAACAGAATGATCTTGGTTTGAATTGAAGGCAAACCATTCAACATCACAATAATCCAAGTCTATGCCTCAACCACTGATGCCAGAAAGACTAAAGTTGACCAGTTCTATGAAGGCCTACAACACCTTCCAGAACACCAAAACAAGGTGTCCTTTTCATCATAGTAGACTGGAATGCTAAAGTAGGAAGTTATCAAAAGATAACCCGAATAACAGGGAAGTTTCACTTTGGAGTACAAAATGAAGCAGGGCAAAGGCTAACAACATTTTGTCAAGAGAACAAACTGATCATAACAAACACACTTTTCCAACAACCAAAGAGGCAACTCTACATGTGGACAGCACCAGATGATCAACACCAAAATCAGATTGATTATATTCTTTGCAGCCAAAGATGCAGAAGCTCTATACAGTCAGTAAAAACAAGACCTGGAACTGACTGTGCCTCAGATCATTACAAAATTTAGGCTGAAATTGAAGAGTGTAGGGAAAACTATGCCATTTAGGTATGACTTCTATGATATCCCTTATTACTTGGAATTTTTTCTTCTCAAAAGACTTCAGAGCTTTCAGTCCTGTGATCCCCTAGCTTATTTATCATAGATTACGATTTATATTACTGTTGTTTATTCAATTTATATCTTACCGTTCTCTCCAAAGGGTATTCTAGGTAGCTAACAAGAAAGCAAACAAACAAACAGATAGTTTAGTGGGGGGCACTATGCATAAGGAAGGGTGTTAAAAAAATGGCTTTTTTAAAAAGAAATCCTAACACCTGGGAATGGGGGGATATTTTTGTGGAGGTGACAATATGCCCAATTCAAAATATGCAACATCTTCCAGAAATTATCCCTACTATACATAGTACCTTGGGTTCTTATTCCTATTGATTGATTCATCATGTGTGTGATTATGTATTGCTCCATGATTGCCTTAGGCTACCTGTATATTTTGGAATTCTTGGAGACCCATTGCAATTAGTAATGCAAGCAGCAGAAAAAAAACTATCCCTGACACTTGCACTCTGTGTTCAATGTGTAGAGAAGACCCAACATAGTAGGGTAGTGGTTAAGATGTTGAACTAAAGAATCAACTTCCAGCCTTGGGAATTGATTGGGGGCCTTTGGACAAGGACTATCTCTCAATCCAACTTTTTCTCTCACTATGGAAAGAATCAGAGAAAGAACTGCTATGAACATTAGTTTTTGTCTTTGGGGAAAAATGGGATATAAATCTAATGAATATTTAATTGAAAACTAAAGGCCCATCTTCCATTTACCTTATTTCATCACCAGGGATGAATATGAAAACAATGAAAATTGAAGAGGGCAATAGATATTTTAGGAAAAACTCAGGTAGAATTCTGTATTGAAGGTGATTATGAACGGAATTTACTATACAAAGCCTAAGATGACCCAGTGATGTGGAAGTATAACATAGTATTCTCAATAAATTCCCACAAATTAGCTTAAGCAGAGTTGAAAAACAACCTCTGGTAAAAAAAGAAAACTCGTTATCCTCGCTTTTAAGAGAAATGGCTGTCTTGTTAGAAGGAGCTGAACGATCAGTTCTAAAAATCCACAGCTCAAGGGTAGCCTGGTTAAAAGCACTTTAAACATAGCACTGAATTCATTTTATTCTGTTTACCAAACTTAAGAACAAGATTCTTAACTTGGTAAGCATACTTCTTATGACTTACAAAATAACTATAAAAATGATAAAACCCAGATGTACAAGCAGAGTAAAAAAAAAAGAAGATGAAGAGCAGCATTCCACATAAAAACAAAAACAGTCAACATTCAGTCCCATTTCATAAGACCAAGCAACCAGAAATATATAATGCAAGAAAGCCAGTGGATTTCTTTTGGAAGGGAATGCAAGAAGGCCAATCCTTTTGCAGAAAAGAATTTGCTCATGCTGTTCCAAACTCTAAACAATTTTTTTCATATGAAGTGGGGAATGCTTCCACACTAAATAAACTAGAACTAGTAGGATGGAACAATATGTTCACACTCAAACAGCATTTTTCTATCAAAGGTAACTACTGAATTGCTAGTCATACATAGTTCATACTACTACTACAATTCCCAGCCTGCTGTGGGAATTCTGGAAGTTGAAGTCCACATATGTTAAAATATGTAAAATATTCCAAGGCTAAGAAACTCTGCCTCAAAGCCTTAATGTCCACAGGCATACTTTCTTATAATGAGGACTAATGCCTAAAAGAGCCCTTGTGACTGTAATAAATTACAGTAGGTCCATGGCGCATACACAGTTCAGTCCAGGTGCGCAAAAAGAAGAGATTATCTGCTCCCAGAGATTTTGAAGGACTGTGAATCCAAGAATTTGTCCTGCATATCTTTCCTACCCACTCTTATTAACGTCATGAATTTGATTTTAAAATTCATCCCCAAATGCTGTAATGTTCCTCCAAAGTTCTCATAGATGATGTATGCTGTTCTTGCAAGGTGTGTAGTGTTTTGTGTACAGTATGTGTGTGTTTCTGTGTAAATGACAGTGCCCTGTCTTTAACTGTACAGTTACCTCTCCAGTAGTCTTATTGGCTTCCCACTTTTCCATCAAATGTCTATGAGGTATTATATTCATAAGCAAACTCTTGGGGGAGGTGGTCAGTTGCAGAGTTACTGTTGCTACTTGGAACTCTTAACCTGACCTGCCAAGTTGCCAAGGTTGTCAAGGTTGTGAAAAAGTGGATAGAGCAAAAGCAGATATATCTGATAATGGGGAAATTCTTGTGCTTTTCTTGTTATGATTTTTTTTTTTTGCAGAAGGAAAGGGCTTGATGACAGCTGCATTGTTCAGTCACACAGATGTGTCCAACTCTTCGTGATCCCATGGACTGCAGCGCACCAAGCCTCCCTGTCCTGCACTGCCTCCTGAAGTCTGCACAAACCCATGCCCATTGAACAGACTATGCTATCTAACCATCTCATCCTCTGCCGTCCCTTTCTCCTATTGCCTTCAGTCTTTCCCAGAATCACAGTCTTTTCTACTCTTCACATTAGGTGGCCAAAGCATTTGAGCTTCAGCTTCAGTATCTGTCCTTCCAATGTACAGTCAGTTGATTTCCTTGACCCTCAGTAGTCTTCTCCAGCACTACAATTTGAAGGCATCAATTCTTTGATGCTCAGCCTTCCTTACAGTCCAACTCCCATAGTCATACATTACTATTGGGAAAACCATAGTCCTGACTATACAGTCCCTTCAAACCGTATTATTTCATTATATGCAGATGAAAACCGTATTATTTCATTATATAGAGATGAACTACTCAGATTTCGTATAAGTCATGAGTCATAATAACAATATCAGCATACACATGTAAGAAGGATGACTTTCATTTTACCCTTGGTCATCTGTGTCTCCAGGAACTGCGAAAATATATTTTAGAAAATCTATTTTGTCCTTTAACAATATTTTAACAAAAGGGTCACAGCAAGTGCAGCACCCAGTCTACCTTGCTTGAGCTCAGAAGCTAAGCAAAAAGACCTGGATAGTATTTATATGGACAGCAAGCTAGTATGGGAAGTCCAAAAAGAATACTGAAGTAGCCATGAGAAAGTATTTATGTATCATGCCAGGAAACGGGCATGAATACATTTGAGAGTTGAGCTCAACATGAAGGATATTTTTTTATTTTATTGCAGAGAGAGAAGTACAATTGACGTCACTATGTTCCTATTCTTTTCCATGATTACTTACATTGTCTTTCATATCCTTTGAAACCAGGATTTTAGTGAACAGGGCAATCCAAAATGACACAATATTGTTCAGTTTAGTTTGTTTTAATTTCTTTCTTGTTTGAGAACAGGCCTTCTGTTCCAGCATGTTGTCTCCAACAGAGAAGAAACATTGAAAAGTTCAAAAACACATCATGATGAAGACAATCCTAGCTATGCTATTTGTCCACAGCATCTGGCCATCAGAGCCTTGCTACAGCCAGATATTGATGCTTTCCTTCAGAGAACCAGTTTGGTGTAGTGCTTAAAGATGCTGGCTAGAAACTGTTCTAGCCCTGCCATAAGTACAAAGTTGGCTGGGTAACTTTGGGATAGTCGTTCACTCTTAGCCCTCGGAAGAATGTTAGTTTGGTCTAGTGGTTAAGGCACCAGGCTAGAAGCCAGGAGAGTGTAAGTTCTAGTCCTGCCTTAGGCATGAAAACTCATTAAGTGACTTAG
>JANHZU010000629.1:83951-94101 GCA_032468055.1 Acrochordus granulatus
GTATTTGACAAATTGCATGCAGAACATAAAAAAGGCACAATCCAAGTCTTTGGATTAAGAGTAGGGCAGTTGAGCCCCATTGTATTAGAAAGGATCAATACATTTAATACAGTGCTGTCAACGTAGGAGTTAACATTGTTGTTTTATCTCATGGCTGTGTGCTGCCCAGAGTTGCTTTTGTTAAGATGGGCAGCTTATGAATTTGATAAATAAAATAATTTAAAATATAATCCTATAAGAATCATTTCAATATTTGGAGAGTTGTCACATATTCTAGTGTATAGGGTAGTTGGCTTTAGTTTGAAAAATAGTTGGAAAAAGGTCCAATTTGTATAGGAGGCAGCAAGATGAAAATGGATAGGGAAATCTAATGAACATACTGTTTCTTGGGCTATCAGTCTTAAAAATACCTAGCCTTGATATGGTGAGCTTAGATGGAATATATTATGATTATTATTGTATGGTTGGTTGCACAATCAGCCTGATGGTTAGACTGGATTTTGCATTTTTATCCACTTATCGAGTCCTTCCCAATGACCTGGGATAAGCAGATGTTGTAATTATTATTTTATTATCTTTATATTTATTTATATTATTAAGGACCAGTATGTGACTGTTTTGGTGATTTTGGTGAGTCAGTAATAAATCTCTACAGAAGGGATGTTTTCCCCAGCTCTGTAACAGAGACCTACTTTTTAGCGGAGTTTTGTAAGATCTGTTTTAATGGCTATTGATGGTATTTTAGTTCATATGCTGCCAAGCTGAATCAATATTAGGCTGAGCTAATATTTTCTCTGTAGGGAAGATGAATGAATTTATTCCTTGCCATGGATATTTTGGAGAGAAGAAAAGTTGCCCAGGCAACTTTGTCTTGTGATCATGTTAGGAAATGTTAAATAAAATCTTTTGTAAAGCTTGGTGAAATAATAATGCATACATCATCAGCTGACAAATTAAGGATGCCATCCTAGGTGTTTGCAAAATTGCTGATTTCAATAGAGTTTCATAGTTTTCAGAGCTGGTGTATCCACTGTACAAGGAGAGCTTTAGGTTTTGTGGAGGTTTTTTTGGGAAGAGGGACTGCTCTTCAATATGCTATGCATTACTGAAAGTTAGAATAATGGTATTTGCTAATCTGGCTTTGAAATATCAGCAACTAAGGTAGCGTAACAGTTACTTCTTTTTTAGTTTTGTTCTCTTACTGTAGCTGTAGCTGTACTGAATGTGGCTGAGAAATCTGTACTGTATCAGCAAAACATAAGAAATTAGGTCAAGGTGGCTGTTTCTGGAATTTTTACACTATGTGCTTTGCATAATATCACTCCTTAGTGTGCTAGCAAGCTGCAGTTCTCCCTTTTTCTACTAAAAGCATAGTAGTCATATCTTGGAAGGCTGCAATTATTGCAAATCTTTGAAAAGAGTATATATTTGTTCTACCACAGACATTTTGAATTTGAGTCAGGAATGAAAATTAGATCTCTTCTAATACTTGAAGAATATGACTGAATATTTTCTCTGTGTTCCCACCTGGGCCTATACATTGTGGGACTATGGCCCCAAGCAAAGCTGGTTCCATAGTTTTCCTCTCTCTTCATTACCCACTATCTTGCAAGGAGTTACCCAGTACTTGGATAGAAACGTCAGCATCATATTTAATTTCTCCTTTCCCATCAACTGAACTGTGAACATTTTTCATTTCCTGATATTTAATTATAAGGCTATGTCCTTAGAGATGTTCTCCTATTATGATCACTCTTTCCTTTATTCATCTCTTTGCATAAACTGCTTTTTTTCACAAAGCTTCAATGCACCTCATCACAGTGCATCCTTCGAAACAAAACACTTCCTTTCTTTAGCCTAGATCAATTCAAGGCATGTCCCCATTATTCTTCATGCTACCTTGCCTTAAGAGAAGCCCACATAAAAGCAGGGAACTGTTTTTCTTGTTGGACTTCTACAATCCCTGCAGAGCTCTGCCTCTTCCTTCTCCAAGTGGCAAATTAGCTTGAATGTGGCAGGCAGTTACCAATTTAGATTTTTAATAGGAGTAGACAAATTCGTGAAAGATCAGAGCATTAAGGGCTACCAGCTGGGATTGCTTTCTCCTACATGGATAGCATATCTTAAATACTCAATGCTAGGGAGCAACAAGGGAAGAACGTGTGCATAATTTCTGGCTTTAGCAATTAAATACAAAACAACTCTTCAGCTTTAAAGTGATTTTATCTGATCAGTGAGTTCTCTTAGCAATGTGAAGACCCAGTTACTTCGAGAAGGCTCTAATGCTGGGAAAGGTAGAAAGAAAAAGAAGAGGATGACCAGCAGCAAAGTAGATAGACGTAGTTAGAGGTAGTCCGTGACTTATGACCACAATTGGGACAAGAATTTCCTTTACTAAGAAAGGTAGTTGTTAACCAAATTGTACCCAATTTTACAATCTTTTGGCAGTTGTTAAGTGAATCATGCAGTCATTAAGCAAATTTGGCTTCCCTCTTTGATTTTGCTTGCCAGAAGCCTGCTGGGAAGGTCGCAAATGACAATCACATGACCCTGGGATGCTACAACTGCTATAAATACCTGCAGGTTTCCACGTGCCCAAATTTTGATCATGTGATCTTGGGATGCCGCAGTGTTCATAAGTGCAAGCACCAGTCATTTTTTTCAGTGCCAATATAACTTTGAATGGTTGCTAAATGAATAGTTGTTAGTCATGGATTATCTGTACAGTGGCAACAAGTGCATTGTTGGTTAGAACAGGGTAGAGATAAGTCATCATGGAGAAAATCTAAGTGGTCATTATGAAACAAAAATGAATTGATGGCGTATTATCTGTCTGTCTAGTTATTTAGTTTGGGTGATTTATACTTGGTCTTAAGGTGAACAATATAGTTTTAAGCAATTTTTCTTGTATATCTTGTATGAGAAGCAACATTTATTTGTCCTACTTATTTATTTACAGTATTTGTAGACTTCCCCAATCAATTAAGCCTCTGAGTGATGTACAACGAAGTAAAAATAAAACAAAAGCTAAGATATCAAATTAATTCAAAATAATATGGAATACAATTGCACAGATAGATGCCCACAAGTAACTGGGGCCAACGGTACGGTGAAATAAAATGCATTTATCAGCTTAGTAAAACACAGGAAGATAAGGGATTCGATTTACTTCTAAGGAAAGTGTGTTCCACGGGTTCTATTACTAAGAAAGTCTGCCATCTAACCTTCTGGCTGTGTATTTCTTGGCGGGGGACTCTCAACAAGCCCTCTGTCAAACCTGAGACCAGTCAGGAAGATTTGGTTTTGGCAAATAACCAGGTATCTGATATCCTGGTGACTTATCCTGCCTTGTTCACACCTAAGCCAGCTCCTGTTTGTCTTTGTATGTATGAATTTTTAATCAAATTTGTTCTAGTTGTGGAGCATGTTCGAAATTTCAGTCTCTGTGAATATATGTTTGCTAATGACATTTTTCTCCGTATACAGATAATTATCATCACCCCTATCTTCAAGGCCTAGGTTTAATTAAAGGCTGAATTGCTTGTCATAAAGCTTTCAGTTTTACTATTTCGCAGTACCTTCTAAAGAAGCTTTGCAAAAGTTTGTAAATGAAACCATTTGTCATATACGTATGTGTGTAATTCTGATGTAAAGCAATAGTTACGGGCAATTGTGAATACGTTCACAAATCTTTCAGACCTATATTAATTATTATCAGCCAATCTTTCCAAATATATGTTTATGGGTATTAATTTTTTTGTGGCCAAAAAAAAAATGAAGGGAAAGGAAGGAAACAAATTGGTTCTCAAAATTGAATCAGATTCCAAGACAGACTTTTGGTAGCTTCCCCACCCCCCATCTAGCGCTGAATCAGGCAGCAAATCATACTGGCAGATTTTCAGCAGGAAGTATATTTTTAAAAAGCTTAAATGACCATATAAAATGTAAACACATCCCCAAATAGGAAAGAAATTACACCCCCCCTCAGCTGATGGTGGTCTCTAGTGATTGAAGAAGAAATTGAATGTTAACATACTGCTGTGCTATACGGCACACTATGGTTGGTGTACAAACCTAGCCAATTGTTGTTTACTCAGCAAAGTATGGCTAAACCAGCATTCGTTTGTTGTAATATGTGAAGAAAATCACCATCTTTCAGTATACAAAAGTTTTTTGACCCTACAACGATACTTGTCGCAGATTACTAGCTAAACGTTTGTGAACCAGCAGCAAGAACAAGCTGTAATTATTGTAGAAACATATGGTCTACCCACTTCCTTATTTTTAGTTTAGAAATGTGGGTTTATGTTTCTTACCAGGAAATTTTCAACTGCTTCTCCCCCACTTACCAGTGAAGAGGCTAGAAGATTGAGGAGGGGTCATAAATGGTGAAGCAAGCAACTTTCTAGGAGACACTGAATGCATTGAGACTTGTGAAAACTTTTGAAATGCTTCTATAGAATTGTAAGATATAAGAGTTTTTTTGAAAAAAAAATTAGTAAAGTAAGAGGTCCAGTGTAGTGTAGTAGCTAAGATGTCAGGCTAAATCTGGGAAGATGAAGGGTCACATCATCCCGTATCACAGAGCTCAGAGGGTGATTTTGGGCCAGCTACATCCAAGACCAATTTCTTAAAAGATTGTTGTTTTGAAGAATGAAAGTAGGGGAGGCCACCATGAAAGTTGCTTTCAACTTTCAGAAAAAAGCCCAAATTTAAATGTAAGGGCAACATTATCATTGTTATTTAAATATTTTGGAAAATTATTTTTCCAAAATATCATTATTTAAATATTTTGGAAAATTGATTGTACTTACCTCTGGAAAAAAAGTACTTGATTACATTGGAGGACAAAATTAGGCTGGTCAGCTTTCTCTAAAGATAATTATGTGTTGCTACAGTGCATGGGAACAACCTGACAAGCATAGTTATTCATTGGAGAATTTGGAGAGAAACCTCTAATGAGAAATGTGCATCAAAAAAGGTCACAAAAGAAGCCAGATAATCAGGATGAAAGGATTTTATGCCAAAAAACTCTGCTTTATTAAAAAGGCCATATGAAAACTAGAAACCAGTTCATACATCATGCTGACCATAAAATGATTAGTTTAATTTTGGCTTAGTAAAGCTTTTGTGCTTTAGTTTGGCATTGTTTGAGAATGGGTACATACATTATGGCAGCCATTTTTTGAACAGACAAGCCTATCATGATATTTATTTGAGGAGGTGATGAATGAGTTGCTATCAAGATTCCAAATATATCTACCAACTTTAGAAATTTGTCACTTCCAATTCTAGTGGATAAAATTTTATTTATTAATTAAATGTATATGCCACCCATCTCACTGTCTGAGGAAACTTTGTGCAGCTTTGAGCAACAGAATCATGACCTTATCATTCTTCAGAAATGGTGCTAATATTCCAGGCAATATCATATAAAAATAATCCCATTTTTTTCTTTTCCTCCTACTTGTATAAACTTTGGAGATACAGGTAGCTCTCAACTTACAACCATAATGGAGCCTGGTGTTTTTGTCATAAGTCGTGACGATCATAAGTCGAGGCACCCATGTGACAGGATCCAATTTGACTACTTTCTGCAGCAGTTGTTAAGACAATGTGATGGTCATCAAGCATTAGATGCAGTCATTAAGTGAATCAGTGTATTCCTGTGGGCACTTTTTGCTGGAAACCAGCAGGATACTGGCAAAAAATGATATAAATCACAATCATGTGACCTCAGAATTCTGCAACCAGCCATGAAGATGAGCTGGTTTTCCAAGCACCCGACTATGTGTCGGTGTGTGTGTGTGTAGACATCAGAAGTCTGGAACTGGGTCATAAGTAGAGTGTGAGGAATCTGTTGTAACTTCTGGTTGTTAAGCAAGAACTACCTGTAGTTGACTATGAAAAGATGTTTGGATTTTAATCTGGTTCTGGTGAATTACACTTGAATTTTAATGAGTTAGTCAACAAAAATTAAGCCTTATGGAAAGCAAAAAAAGAAAGATGGTAGATATTTTTTTCCAAAAAAGAACAAAATATTCTGAATTCATATTGTACAATGTGACAGGCATCGCTATAACAGGGAGTTCTTATTGGAAGTACTTTGGCATTTGGGTGCCACATGGCTTGCCACAAACTCTTCAGGGCATAAGAGTTTGGGAAGGATGCCCAGGACAAAGGCAAAGAATACAATCTGTTTCACAGCTTGTACCAACATTGCAGGAAAAGTTCTAATAACTCATTGCTTCCCTGGAAATGGGTATAATTCTCAAAACAACAGATGAACTAATAAACCCGAACCTCTGCCATTCTGGGTTCTGACTGCACATAAAAGTTCCTATGCTTAAAAGTTCTAACGCCTGTGCATTTGAGACTTTATATGGAAAACTGGTATCTCAGTGATGGTGAAGCATTTTGTCTAATATGTGGCTTCCTGTCACCATGGTTCCTTTGGTATGTTGGAGCATTATATCCTGTTTTGCCAACTTATGCAATAGAAAGGGCCAATTAGCCTTCAAGTAGTGAAACATGCTTCATTTGATGGCTCCCTGACTTAGAAACTCCCTTTCAGAAGAAAATAAACTAAACAGAGATCTGATTAAAGGCGTAGGGTTTTTATTTTCAGGAAATGTGTCTTTAAAAAGAAGTCAGAAATGATTATCTCCTATTTTCAATCTGAAATAACATCTCTTTCTCCTCTATGGGCGAACTACCCCAGGAATCATAGTAGCTGTGCAATCTATTTATGAATATAACTTGTGTACATTTTTTTAAAAAAAGGTCAGAATTGGAAGCCAACGGGAAGGAGAGATTAAATCTCCTAAACCAAAAATCATCTGTGAATTTCTCTCTCAGAAGATAGACTAAACTTAACAATTGCTCTAAAAAACAGCTTAAAATCCATGACAAACAGTCTTACTTTCCTGTTAACCCTGTTTGAGTTTCCAGATCACCCAACTGGCTGTGCTCTTCTGAATGGGATCCCAAAGATATCCTGTAAATCTCCCAAGGAAGTTCTGATAGTTGCCCAGTGTTGGGTTGTTGCCTTCTGTATTGGAATGGCCCCTTTTGCGGCCAATCCCTTCAACAAGCTTAACACAGGTAGTCTTCAGCTTATGACTATTCATTCAGCAATTTTCAAAATTACGCCGGCACTGAAGAAAGGGACTTTGAACCCTTGCCCAAAGCTGTGGCCACTGCAGTGCCCCTGCAGTCACGTAAACAAAATTCAGGGGGTTTGGCAATCTGTCTGCCCTTCCGACGAACTGCAGGGATGCTGCCGTGGGCGTCCCCCACCTATTCTACCCTATCCCTATCCTGTGGGGCCACTGGGTCCCCACAGGCCTTAGACATGCTTCCCAACCCACGGGGTCCCACATTCCTCTCCACCCCTTAGCATGGCTCAGTCATTTACATTTTCCATAGATTTCCTTTGGGAAGCAGCTGCTCTGCCATGTGACCTTCCTGCACAGAGTTCAATCAGTTATGGCTGCTCCGAAACAGGACCCATCATGTGTCTCTTTAATGTATAGGAGGGTCGAGGGGCTGATTGATCAGCTCTCCTTTCCAAATGCAATCTCTTATCTCACCTCCCTCCTTCCTTCCTGAGAACCTGCTGTATTACTATAGTACATCACATCGCCACCACCTTTGCGGACACCTTCCACCGTAGAGGCCATTCTCCCGAATGGGTGTCTGGCAAAAGCGTAGCAAATTTACTCGTCGTAAATGTGAGCTGGTTGCCAAAAATGCAGTCATGTGACCATGGGGGGTGTTTTAGACAGCCGAACACATCCTTTCCAAGGCTGCCATAACTACCTGCACATACGGTATCACACAAAGGATGAATCTTCAAGGATGGGCATCAGACTAAATGAGAATGTTCCAGTGTGTAATGCTTTGCAAGGCAAGATATTGCACACTGGAGAGCCAGCTTTGTCTCGTGGTTCAGGTAACAAGCGAGCAAGCGAAAGTCGTAAGTTCCAGCCATGAAAGCCCGCTGGGTGAGCTTGGGCCAGGCACTCTCTCTCAGCCCAACTCTCCTCACAGGGTTGCTGTTGTGTGGAAAATAGGAGGAAGAAGGTATGTCAAACATGTTTGCCGCCTTGACTTGTTCATAAAATGATAAAGATGGGATACAAATAAATAAACATTAGAAAAGATATTTTACGAAACATCACAGTGGTGGATAAATCTCTCATAAAGTTGTACATTAAGGCAAGTGAAGAGAACCCACTTGTAAGGTAGAATGATTTTAGGCAGTCACTGGCAGTTAGACAAAGCAATTTTTATGGTACCAGAATGGTATATTCAGAAAATTACCTGTGTTATTGGCAGTTGGAATCAGCAGTACTCCTATCCCAGGAGGAAAGAAATGGATTTAATGCATAAAACAGGCAATGTTTAAGTTGTGTTCAGTTTGTAAGATATTAATTATAGCTTGTGATGTTGGATATTTAAGTGACATTTTTCCTCCTGTGAATTCCTAAATGTTGTAATTGCAAGCAGAGTTTTTCAAACAGAAGCTTGGTGTTTTATTTTTAATGTGTCAAATTTTCAGTTTGCTAATATTGTTCTAATACAATTAAGGCTTAAAATGTTTTAAATTGTTAAAGGCTCCAACATCGATCTGGGCAAGATCTGAAGGTATTTGTCAAATGTAAGAGAACAAGTATTCAAACCTTATACTATATGTCCATACGTGATTATGTTGCTTATGTCTATTTGAACTTTTGATGTCATTGTTAAATGTTATTACAGTTTAAAATAAAATGCACTCTGTAGAAAGATAACTTCACTTATTCTACAGAGAGTTTTGGCTGGACAGTTCTGATGAATTATATTGGTACAGAAAGTCCTGAAACAGTAGGAGTTAGGTTTAAAAAAAAGAGATTTTCTAGAAGATTAAAAACTTACAAACTATGTTACTGTAATTTTATTTCTCTTGGTCACAATTTTCTACTGACCTTGAGTATTGGGTAGTGAAATGGATGTATTTTTCATCTGGAGGCCAGTATTTTATAGAATGTGTTCTTTGGAAAGTTACATCTCAAAATCTTAATAAAAATCCAGTGATTGAGAAGGAGGTTTGGCACCTATTAATTATGAAAGTCACCCTTTAATCTGCCGGTATGTTAATTTTAATGGGTTCTTATTTTTAAAATGAATTCATCATTTTACTCAAAGCTAGGGTGACTCATCCTCTCCAGACCAAAAGGCCACATGCAAATTTGTTCCTGAGTATTACAAAATGCAGAGAAGCATAAAAACCAGATTCTTCAGCCAATATGTTTTACTCTTACTGCGATTCTTAAGAAAACAAATGATTGCGTTCCCAAATGACATAGTTGTCAAAACAGAGGATGTTATTTAAAACAGAACAGGTATGGTTTCCCTGCATTGTTTCTTATTAAACATAAAGTATAAGTTTGGATTTTTTAAATTGTATTTACCCAAACTAATTGGCTGAGTTTATATCAGACAATTAGGTAAATCAACAAGAATGTCTTTTGATATGGATTGGAGCACAACTAACTGAAGAACCATTCTTGAAGCCAGTACATTAATTATAAGATGCAGTGATCTTGTAATACAAAAATATTTTTTTTAAAGAATCTTTTCACATTGACAGGAAGAAGGGAATCACTTGACTCTGGTACTCTGTATGGAATGACTAACTCAGAGGTTTTAGCTACTGGTCACAAAGTCCACACAGTACAGCTAAGTTCTCAACTTATGACTGTAGAATTATGGTCATACATCATTGAGGTCATAAGTGGTGGCATCGCATAACTATATTCAAAGTTACAACTTTTTATGGCAGTTGTTAAGTGAATGCTGTAGTCATTAAGTGAATCCATTTTCCCCAATGGGTCTTTTTTGCTGAAAACTGGAAGCGAATGCTGGATACCAGCAAAAAATGTTGCAAATAGCGGTCACATGACTGTGGGATACTGGAAACAGCCATAAAGAGGTGCGGTGGCGCAGCGGACTAGTGCCGCCAGTTTTGCCGACCTGTATAGGCCAGCATTCTGGCAGGTTCGATCCGCAGCTCTGCATGACAGGGTGACCTCCCGTCACTTGCCTCAGCTTCTGCCCACCCAGCAGTTCGAAAGCACATAACAACTGGCGAGTAGATAAATCGGGT
>JANHZU010000629.1:132681-143584 GCA_032468055.1 Acrochordus granulatus
TACATGAACTTTTACTTTTATAACTGGGCTCCCCTCTTGGGGGAGTCACTACAACTAAACACTTCCAAAAATTCATGTTTTAGGTCATATTTATGCAGAAATATTGAAGATTCAAACAGATTCATAAACTTAAGTACCACTGTATACAGGAGATGTTTCTCACCTCCAAACGATGTGATTGAGAGACAAATACATATTTTTTTTCAGAAAAAGTCCTTATTCTTTTTTATTATAATTTGCTGAATAAATTTCCTGCCTTTAGCCTCTTGCCTCTAAGTTTTTTTATATTTATCCTGAGTAATTTTCATTGTATTTATATATCCTTATTTCTTTTTATTTATGCTTGTGTTTCTAATCAATTATCTTTTCCTCAGTAGTTCTACTTATTAATAACCTTTTTTTTATTTGTTAGTATTCTGCAATGCCTGTTCTAAGGTGTCTTTATGTCTATCCTCCCAATCATCAATGAAGTCACTTGTTAATTTCTTGCAGGTGCTTTTCTTTTTTCTTTTTCTTTTTGGTATTCTGATGCCTGATGAATGGAATATCTGAGTAATTTCTGTTCTTCTTATTCTGATGTGACTTCTTCAAGGTTCACCCTGGATATTTAGATTTCTGGAAGGTCTCTGCTAACTGCCTGCATTTTCTTTCCAAGTCTTGCCAATGGGCTTCACTAGATCAGAAGGAGAAGGAAAGGAGGCCCAGCTGCTTTGTACCTCTGCCTTCCAAAGTCATTTTGGAATTACTATGTGTGGTTTTTGGTGCTATGTCTGGCTGCCTGGCTGCTAAACTTTCCAGGTGCTTCTGCAAGCACCTGTGAGGTCCTTGGTGCTGCTGATCTCCGACGCTGTCCATTAAGGTTTTATGGGTCTCTTCCTCAGTGATTTTACAACCTAGCAATTGATGCTGATCCTTCTGTTACTGCTGCCCCCGGTTGCATGTGCTGTTCCTACTAGCTGCATCCAACTCCTTCATCTCTTTCATGGACCATACCTTCCTCATTATTATGCCCACCACACAAGTACTTTCTTCACCTCCATTTTATACTTGGTAGCAGCCTAGATAAGTATAGTGGTCTTCAAAAAGGAAAAGAGGTAATGTGGGTATATTCTGTTTCAGGACTTCCTGGAGATTTTAGATTTGTATATGAGAAAAATACTGTAAAAAGAAGCACAAATTGCAGAAAATTAGTCTCATATTGCTGTCCAACTCATTTGGCAGACAAGCCACTATGTCTGAGGATAGTTGTGTAACACCATAATTTGCTTAACTGATTCTTTCTCTGTTGTTTTTGGAGTCAAACAAATGGGTTTGTATAAGGATCCAGTTTTCCCTAAGATTTGGTGGTTGCTGAGTTGTTCTTATATCTCTGCCTTTGGATATTATGAAGCCAGCTCATTGACCTTGCTGAGTGTTGTGCACCAGAGTCAATGTCATATATCTGCAGATCATTCTAGTATGATAAACTATTGTATTTGGGTGCTACATTTGAGACTTTTGATTTGTTTTAAATGGCTGAGTTGTCTACCAAATTTTGTTTGTTTAATGGATTTTGTAACCTGACATTCAGGAGGAATTATTGTTCATTCAAATGAACATCTTCTCTGTAGTGTTTGCTGGACATAAGAATGCTTCAGTTCTCTATGCTAAATGAGGGATATCCGATTGTGAAATGGAACAACAGAAATGTAGTATGTGTTGCTTTTTGCTTACACAATTATTTTCTTGAGGAAAGAATGAAGTTAATGATATGTAAGAAAGATATGATGCACAATCTAAACTGAAAAAAATAATTGATTTGGTTTTATATCCATAACTCTGACTGCAACTCTTATTTTCTCAGATAAGAAGTTGCTTGAACTATTTTTTAACAATTGAAAATTAATTCCAAACATATCAGCTGTTCTCAGTGTGAAACAGACAGCATTCCTCATAAGCAGTCCTTCTCATGGTAGCAGCTTATTCTAACTAATGAAAGAACACAGTCCACTAAAACAGACAATTGTCCCTTTCTCATCTTACAATTGCAAGGCAATTTTCACAGACTCCTTTGTTAATAGACAGCTGCTATTGCTTCTATAGACATACAGCTAATCTCACACCTCATGGTTCTGTCAAGTTGACTGAAAAACTCAACATTTTTTTTTAAAAAATACCATTTTTCAGACTCACGGAAGAAACTGTCTGGGGGCAGCAGAATGAGGTGCACTTGAACTGTTTTTGAGATAAATCTTTTAACCTAAGAATTGTAGGAACTGTTGTAGGAATAATCATCAGGCTAAAATAGCCTTGAAGTTCCTTCTACAAGGACAGTCTTAAAGAGAGTCAGTTTAGATTTGTGTTGAAAGTAGGGAGAACCAACACCATATCTGAGGGTATCTTTTTTAGGCTGCGTTATATTTGAATGCTTTGGTTGAAAATTGCCCATGCCATGTAATTAAAGTGGAAAAAAAAAATCAGCATGGGGTGGAAAATGTAGATGAAACATTTTTACTTAATCTTTTACACTTTTAGAATCCAAGGTCATTTATTGAATCAGCTTAAAGACTGATAAAAGAAAGCATTCAATTTTAACAATGCATAGTTAAATTATAGAATTCGCTGACACTAGATATGGTGATGCTCACCAATTAAGATGAATAAACAAATTCATTGCAATGGGCTATCTATTGATTCATTTTACATTAGAATCAAAGGCCACATGTCCCAAATTCCAATTGTTAGGGGGAAACACTAGAAGATTGTCATTTCCGTGTGATGCTTGTGAGTTTGTGGATCATCTAATCAGATATGGTATCACACAAAGTGGTTGGGTTTATGCTTCATATAATCCAACCTTGACTGAACTAACAGTCCACTTTTCTAGATTTGTTCAATAGATTGGTCTATAAATTAACCACTAGAGTAAAATGTGATTTACTAAAGTAGTTATATGATTCAGTTCTGAATGATCAGCTTGATCCAGCCAAGTTCTTAAATTTTGCAATTTAATTTTCTATTATGAGAATACACAAGTGTGAGCTTTGGAAAATTTACCTAAATGTTATAATGTTACTGTTATGATTTGTCACCAAACTATGCAATATTTTCAGTAAATGGAAATAAACTGTCTTGTCAGGATTTATTCTTTCTTAAAATGTACATTTTACATTGGCCAAATACATCCTTAGCTCTAGAGATGGTTCCTTTTAGGGAGATTTGGAATGAAATCAACACTACTTATTTTCTAAAATTAAACTTCCTGTGAATAAATGTTGGGGCCAGAGTCCACTTCTTCAAATTCATGAAAGTTTGATGTGAGTACATCTGGGGCTGTGTATGCAAGGAAGTGAAATCTAGCCACAAGCAATGGAGCAAATTCACCCAGCTAGTTTCTGCAGTTTTGTTTCTAGAGAAGTCACTTTAAAGTCCTAAAAGAAAACACATTTAAAATAATATGCCTGAGAATGTTTCCTCAAACTGGGCATGCTTGCCTGTCTGAACTTAAGCAAACTTACTTGAAGATAATCTTTCTCAACAAAGTTTTGAGTTAACAGGCTCAAATTGGATTGTAACCAAAATAATAGAACTGAAACTTCTTGTTAAAACTCTGTTGGGTTCCATTGATCAGGAACTGAGCTACTGAACAAATAGCTGAATTAGTTGTTAAACCTGGATAGAGTAATACATTTTATTCTTTTATTATCATGGATTAATACTTTGTGATTCAAACAATCATGCATATAGTTTTTCAGATATTACTTTATATAAACGTAGTACAGATTGGTTAAGTTACAAGCCACAATTTTCTTGGCTAGTAGACATATTTGAAATGTTAAGTTTATGTCACAAAGGCAGTTGCAAAATGGCTGCTATAATAAGCATAAAGGTAAAGGTGACCCTGCCAGTTGTGACCGACGCTAGGGTGCGGTGCTCATCCCCGTTTCCAAACCAAAGAGCCAGTGCTGTCCTGGGATGGCTCCATGATCATGTGGCTGGCATGACTAGATGCCATAGGCACACGGACACTGTTACCTTCCCGCCGGAATGGGCGGTACCTATCCATCTACTCATGCTCATGTGCTTTTGAACCACTAGGTGGGCGGGAGCTGAGGTGGAACAGCAGGCACTCACCCTGCTGCATGGCAACGCCGGGTCTTGAACTCGGGCAGTCGACTTTCCAGCCAGCAAGCTGAGCTCTTAACTGCTTGCACCGCCGCGCCTCAATAATAAGCATGGCCAGATGTAAAACAACTATTTTCTAGAACAAAAACGAGTGAGACTGTTCTGTTGCTTTTTTTTTCTAGATAGTAGTTTTCTCAACAATCAATAGTTCTCAATGTGCTATTTTTATTTCTTCTAGCTTCCCGTTCATTCATTTATTTTAAATAATCTTGTTTAAAAAATAATGGTTATATGGGACAGGATATTCCTGGCAGAGAAATCTGAGGTTACTTTGGTGCCTGAAGGGATCACACTGTTACTCATCAGACAAAACTGAGTCCAGTACTTCCTAATGAATCACTTAATTATTGTTCCCCTGCACTTGGGACAGATTTTCTTTGGACAAAAATCTTTTATAAAATAATCAAAGTAAGTACTTTGATTAAAGTAGAGCATCTTTCTGCACAAGAGAGGATCATGATAAATGGGAAAACAAAGTTCCTTACAAAAGAAGCCCAGGAACTTTCTGAGATGAATCTTCACCAGTACTTGCAACTTGGCTTTATGAATTTTATAGTCTCAACATATATGAAGGGAAAGACCAATGGTGGTAATAGTGGCAACCAAGTCATGGTTTGCCTTAAAGTGTTTATGAAAATAATAAGCCTTATAAGCTTATGAAAATACAGTTGGATCATTATCCAGACAAATAACAGCAAATTTGTTCTCTAGTTCAGTTAGCTTACATTCTTTGAAGTAGACATGCTGCACATAGATAAGGGTTCATACACCATTATATCATGCATATGCCATTAACTGTTTGTCTTTGAAGCTATTTTCAAATTTCAGAGGATATATTCCTCTTTTCCAACTTATTTATTTATTTTATATGCCGCTGAAATCCGGAGTCTCTCAGCAGCTGACAACACTAAAAAAAATTCATTTAAATACATTTAAAATAATAATAATAAAATAAAATAAAATTTTATTGCAGCTAAATTTATTAAAACTTAAAATATATCTGTAAACTATACAAGTTAAACAGTGCTGGAGTATTATTATGAATCCATAATACTATACACAATTGTGTGTTTGTGTTTTTAATTGTGTATATTACTTCATATCTGTAAACGCCAGTCCATTAGATTCTGTATGCAGTCTGCTAACTCAGATCTATAGAGGATGGAGAGAGAGGGAATTGTACCTTGCTTCAACCCAGAAACTCTAAGAATGGTAGCCACAAGTTTATATACATTTTACATACTGTAATATGATTGAACATAGTTTGAGCATGTGCACAAGATCCCAAATACAGAAAGAACTGCTTTACATCTGATAAAGAAACCAGCTACCACAAGAATAGAGTATCCTTCATGATGTGAAGTTATTCCAAAGACATTCCTAAAAAGTAGGTAAGTTAAATCAAAGCCCTAATTGTTAGTCTAACAAGCTGTCTTCTGGTTGAAAGAGTTAAGAAGGTAGGGCAGCATATATCTGAGTCCTGCCTCCCTCCTCTTAAGGCATGAATTCTTTAACCAATTGGTTAATATCAGGCACAGATTGGCACAATAATAAAAATGCCATTTTTAAAGATGTTGCATGAGAGACACAGAAAAGAACATCTAGGAACCTGAGGTAACTTAGAACAATACTATTATTTACAAATAAACATATAAATGGATGCAACCTGATAAATTATTCCAACCCATCATATTATACAATGTGGAAAGAAACACAGTACTTTAATGAGTTGTGTTTGTGCCCGTACATGTTTTGAAGTGTGGCATAGTCCTATGATATAAACAAAGAAGAACAATTAAGAGTTTTACTTGAAACAAGTATTTCCTAATTCTGAGCTTCTCGACCATTTTCATTGTGTTTTGCTTTTTATATCATGGTCATGATAGGGAAACTTTTGTGACCTACTTGGCTGTATTACAGTAGTTCTTCCAAAAAGCCAAAAGAAAACTTGCATAAGTTATTAATGTATTGCTCTGTGAACACAGCAGAGTAAAATGATTTGTTCATGACAGCTTACTACCTGTATATATTATTTTGCATCTGTGAGGGGCAGTCTCTTCACATGCACCCAATTATTGTCTCCTTCCTATTGATTGTTGCTCTGCCTAAACCCCCAGCCTCACACAGTAAGTAGTATGAAACAAACACGTAGCTTTAGAAACCCTTGTTTTATCAAAATTTTGCCTTCATATTGCTTTACTTTCATTTTTCTAAAGGCAACCAAAACCAAGAGTTATACAGTTTCATATATTTACTTGTCCCTTTTTATAGTTTCTTTAAATATGTTTTAGTTTTTAGAATTACTGTTTGTATTTTATCTTTCCTATGCTGGTCTGTGACCGTAATAAAGATTTGATTTGACAGTTTCCAGACATGTTTTAAATGTCTTTGACATTGTTCCGACAGAGAACTATTTTACAATGCCCAACAAGCCATCCGTGTACTCTTCCGTGCCTAAGGTAGCCGCATTTTGGAGACCTAAGAATGAATAGTTGCTTGACCAGTGTCAACACAGTGTAATGACAGCATGGAATGAGCTTCTCTGTAGAGTCTGTTCCAAGGGACAGCATGATTTAATGGTTCAACCTAGTTTGCATACTGGCTGTATATTTCAGCAGTCTGGCTCTCTGACAGTAAGTAGTCTGTGGTTTGCTGGGTGTGTTGCTTCACTGCAACAGGTATCAAATTACTGAACGCTGAATCAACAAGGGTTTTCTAGGAAAGCCATGTTACAAAGGTACATTGGCAGTGTTAAGATCCCAGTTGCTTATTTACTTCACAATTTTAACAAGTAGTACAGTGGTTCCAAGTTTGTAAAAGCTAATGTGGGTCACTGCAAGAATGAACAATTTTGCTGCCCATTTCTCCATGATACTTTATTTCACCCCATATGTCACAAAACATATACTAGTGTGAAAAGTCACTCCTGCATGGTTGCTTCCCTTGCAATGCCAAACAGTGCTTCGGTTTTCACTATTAAGGTAAAATTTAGCAAAGAGGGGATAGTTATTTTAACTAGATTAAGTGTGATGTTCCCCTCTGTTTTTTTGCATTCTAGAGTTGTTTTATAGGTGTTGGTAATTCAAATGTTGTTGGTTCTAGTATAATCAATATTTTAGGATCCCTGGTAGGGATGCAGACAGAAAACGTAAATGGCAAAAATGATAAAATTCTGGCATTCTCCTTTGAAATCTTGCTAAATTTACATCTTGTAATGATCTTATGAGATTCTCACAGTTTTTTAACTAAATGTTTTAGAGTTTTAGGGTCCTGCAAGATGTCATCTGAAGGGGGTATGTAATATATTAATGAAGATGTTCAGGGATTAGGAATGGAATAATATAGTACTTCACATTTGTACAATAAATTTATTGTGGTAGCTATCTTTTGCAAAGCCATTTTGAATGTAGTAATTATAGAAAAGAGCTATAGAAGTTTCATCTGAATTCTTTAACATTTTTTATGATTATCATAGTTTCCTTTTGCAAACTTTTGCCACACTATAGCCAAATCTCATAGCACTATAAGTGAGCCACTTACTTGGTATGAAAGCTTTGTCACCCTCATTAGTGTGAATGCCTAATCAATTAAAGAAAGTTTCTGTCAGGACAGTACTTTAGAAGATTTATGGAAAATTTCTCCACACCAAGTTGAAAGTGATAATAAGTAGGAACGGAGACTCTTTTTGGCCCAAAGATTGCATTCTCTAATCCAAAAAAGTGAATGCCAATTGTGGGTAGAGCCAGATTTAGAAATAGAGATATGAAGTTCTTTAGATGGCTTATTTATTTATTTTTTTTGTTACTGGTTCTCCCCATTTCAGTTCAAATACTTCTTAATCCACTCACCCCACATGTGATGGTTGTAGGAAATTTTCAGAGGTGTAATCCCAATACTTTTGGAGTATACCACATTTGGGGAAAGCTGAAGACTTCTAAACTGGGATTCAAGACATACATCACTGTATTGCTCTAATATCCTTTTGTTGAAAAATATAGGGGAATGAACCTGAACATTCAGGGGTGCTATAAGGTTTTATCTGTAAGGATGTATTTCCATATTCAACAACCTATTCTAGAGCTGAGACTTGAATTTATTTCTTTTTGATTAACAAATTAGATGCTTTTATCATAAAAAACATGCTCAGAGCTCCCAAGAATTTAGCAGTCCATTATAGTGCATCTAAAAGTTCTCATAAGGGAATGATGATGCTGCCATGCTCATGGTTTACAACCCCTTCATATATACTGTTATTCTTACTTATGAAGGAAATGGGAAACTATTCCATTTAGTTTTACCAGAAAGGAAGAAGAGATGGAAAATACTGATCTGTCAACCCTGCCTTTCAGATCCACTCATGTGCTCTACTTGCTAACATATTATTTTTCTTAAATGATTCAAGCACATAAGACTGTTGATATCCTATTACTCATCCTTAAACCTTAATTCTTGTATTGAATACTGGAAATAATTTAAGAATAGAAGAAGTGCAAGACTTCTGTTTCTGACACTGTATGGAATCTTTTTTCTTAAACTACTGGGGCCATTATAATCGGAATAGAGAATAAATCTCTGTCAAGGTTTACCACATAAGACTACAACCATAGGGTGATTAAATCTGAATTATCCTGCCTATGTACCAAAAATCCCTCCACAATATAGGCTAGGACAGCTGTGTCATGCATTGGTTTCAAAATCTGAATTGAAATAAGGACTGAGCAATTCTCACACAAGTAAACCTATGAAATATTTGGTTAGATTTTGGAAATGCCAACTTGTGCAAAAGTGCAAATATTGGCCAACTATGATCTCTATCTTTAAAGATATTTTCAGTCAGTGCCATTCAGAAATAGATCTTCTTTCTTGTTCCATGCCATGTTTCAAACATGCCTGGAGAGTTGAAAAAGCAAACACTCTTGTTCTTTTAACTGTCACCCTTTCATAAAGGATGTAAATACACTACCCTTATCCAGAGAGTATGAAACATTCTCTTAAGCTAAAAGAACATTTGAGATCTATATTCACCAAACAATCGTGCTTTGCAATAGAAGATAGTATGAAACCAGTAAAATCTTGTCCTGCAATGATTGGGAGATTTGAAAAGCAGGCTTAGTTTGGCAATGCTTCTACATTATTCCTTTGAAAATATATTATGCTCCTGCTTCATAGCATGTACTTCGGATTTGTTTGTTTACAGTATGTAGAAGAATATAGGCCACTTTTTAATAACATTTTTAGGTGATTCAGTGTGAGAAATCAAACTATTCAGAATTTAGTAATGGTAGAAATAGAGTACAAGCATAAAGTTAAAAAGGCAAGTCTCAAAGGCTACAAATATCTTAAAGGTAACAGAAGAAAAAATCCAGTCTCCACTAGCTAAGGCTATTCCTATGTTGAAATCAGGCCCGAAACTAACTGGAGACTGTTTGGAAATCAGTTCCATGCAGAGGGTCTTTAAAGTCAACTGGCAGCTGTCCTCTTGAGCAGCTCTTATCACTGGCTAGTTATTGGTCACTTCTTGGGCACCATGGCCTGTTGCTTTTCCTTCAGTTGTAGATTTTCCCAGTCCCTGCAAGAAACATGGGGGAAAGAAGAAACATTCATTGTCTGTCAGAAAATTTCAATGCACTCAGCTCTAAGAGGGTTTTCAAAGCATCCTTTAGATTTAGTATCATAGTTTGCGTGGAATATGGAGAGGGAGAAGCAACCTGATTATGATCTGGCATCACATATTGTATCTTACATCTAAGAAGACTATGGTAGAAGTAAGGAAACCTTGAGCTCTGCCACCTCAGTTTCAGCCAGCATTGTCCATTTGGCATGGGAGCAGGAACTTGATCTGATTTATATTCTGTCTTCGCTCAAATGAGCACTCAGCGTGGCTCATAAATTTTAAAGGCACAGGACAAAGATTAAAAAGAAAGTGAATGCTAAAATGATTAACTCTTAAGAGGATGGTGAACATCATAGTTAGTTGTAGTTCAGCGGCACCTTGGAGGGCTTCTCCCCTGGGTTGTGGAAAACAAGGTGAACTTGCATGACCTTAGTATAAGCTGTCCTATGTTTATTTAGTTAACAGTATAAGTAAAAGATGGTTTCTTTTTCAAGTCTAGTGAGAAAAAACGCTTCAAGTAAAAACCCTGTAGCTTCTCTCTTTGCCTTTTTAATCTCTGCCTTTTTCAGTGATGCGTGCTTTGTTTTTTGTTTTAAGTTCTGACATGCAGAGATTTGATTCATCTTGCAGAAAGCTTTTGTTATTTACAGTGAATGCTGGATTATTGTGAGTTGCCAGAGAAATGATCAGTACAAATTGGATGGCTGTATCTACTGTATTGCTTCTGTGAAGTACAATTTGCCTCCAGTGCAAAGGCTCCTTTTAACATTTACCGTTCCTGTACAGCTCGTTGATGACTCAAGGAAACTTAGGTTCTTATCTTAACCAGGCATGTGTAGCCTTTAGTTATTAATATGTATATATGAAAAGGTGGCATGTAGGATATCAAGAAACATGTGTTCCTGTAGATATCCTTGTTCAGCTGCTCTTTTTACATTTCTTACTTTGTGCTCCTTCAATACATATTCTGATGCATTTTATTTCAGCAGTAAAATTGTATTTAGTGCTGTAAATCCAATGAAACATGATAATTTTATCTTAAAATTCTTAGTTTCCAAATGTATTTTCAGTGATGATATATGCTCCTAGTCTGTAATGCATGCTTGAATCTTTGCCATTATTAAT
>JANHZU010000629.1:202684-219730 GCA_032468055.1 Acrochordus granulatus
AGTCTTTTCTAATGAGTCCTCCCTGCGCATTATGTGGCCAAAGTACTTGAACTTCAACTTCAATATCTGTCCCTCCAGTGACCATACCATCATGGGAATATTAGCATCTTAGACCAAGCCAAATCCAAAAATGTTAGGAAATTTATGAGGCTTGGCATTCAGATAAATCAGCCATCAAGAGCTACATAGAGATATACTACATTTACATACTATTTAAAAGAGACAATAAAAATCTGGGAAGGAAACAAAAAGACTAGAACACATCTCCTCCAGCAGCCAACATTCAGATAAGCAAGGAACAGCACCAGACAAACAATAATCAAGGAACAATAAGCAAGGAATCAACAAGGAGGAAGTCACACTCCAATCCAAACTGTCAAGGCAAGCTATTATATATAAGCAGGGAGCTGACCTCATTCTCACTAGCATTGTTACCTAATCAGATTACATAATAATGATGCTATCTAGTTGGGTAATGAAAAATCTGTAAGGAAACTGCCAAGCTCAGAGAGCATCCAGAACTCCACAGAATATATTTATTTTGATCTCCATATAGCCCAAACTTGGGAAAATATAAAGGAATTATTTCCTTTGCAACCTATTGCTCCAGGACTGCATGCAATCCCCAGATCCTTTTCTAGAGCACATCTAATTCCTTTTGACTGAGTTATTGAATATTATTTTAATAGAAGTATGAAGTCTGTAGTCAATCCAATTCTGTTTTTCACTAAACACCTACAAGTGATCATCCTGACATTACCACTGCTAAAAATGCAAAAAGATTACTTGTGCTGGCATAAAAGTGACTTATAAATCACAACAGTTGGGATTGTACCTTGAACTAAGGGCACATCCAGAGAGCTACATGTAAATGTTATCCTTGAGGTTGAAGAAGAGTATGCTGGTGCAAATTGTGCTGCCCTTGTTGCAAATCTCTATTCTGGTTCGGTAGTGAGGTGTTAAGTGCTACTGTTCTTCCAGTTTAAATATGTAACAAATTAAGAAAAGCAATTGTTGACTTCCAGTGAATTTCCACTTCTACCAAGTGTCACCTGCTGGTGAGAAAACAATGACTAATTATCCTTATAGAGTGCAGAGGCAAGGATAGGCAAGCATTGTTAGCTTCTTTAAATGGCAGAAATGGCTACCTGTTAGCTGCCAAATGAATCAGTTGCAGCATGATGCTGCTTATTTGTTACTTGTCAGCAAGGTTATTTCTGAATGTGGGTCTGGAGCTCTTCTAGAAGAGGGCAAAATCCATGTCCAAAAATAGCCTGGCTAATAAGGTTATACGTGTTTGAGTGGGGAACAGGGTGAAGTGGAAGGAATTTGGGAAAAACTTATTGACTACCTGCAGCTATGTAGGATTTCAGGCAAGAGTTTTTTCCAGTCTACCTAGAGATGCCAAAGGTTGAATTTGGAATTAAAATGTTCAATAATTTGCTAAATACTATACCTCATATTGGTCACCTGGACAGAGACGTGCATAACCCACCAACCCTAGAAAAAGAAAAACAAGAAAAATAAGTAAGAGCCTAGATTCATAGACTCTGAAAAAAGAAACCAGTAACATAAATTGCTGAAGATCCCCAAATGCATAATCAGCCCTTCAACTAAATGCATAAAAATTATATGAGGGGAAGCAAGTAGGATGAAATGGTGATACCAAAGCTTGTGGTTAAGTACTTCTTCCAGTAAATGAATCTTCCTGTTCATGCCAATTTCATTCTCATATAAAACATATTTGCACAATCAAGTATACTGTTATGGTAGATCTACCTTAGTTCATGAAATAAACGTCCAGTGAGCATCTTTTTGCCTAATTAACAATTTGATATGAAAAGATGCCTTAATGCTTTTATTGACCCTGCACATGATGTCAACAAGAACACAGGTATCCTAGCTGATAAAACTGAAAGAGGAGAGGTGAATTTAAGGATAATTTGCAATTGAAATAATAAAGTAACTGATATGAGGGAAGCCAGTCATATCATATAGAAATAAGTCTATAATCAAACCCAAAAGACATCAATGGAAAACAAGTTCTACAAGGCTGCAAGAAAATTGTACCAACATGGCTCAAACATATACAGAAATCTAAATGCCAGATGACAATATCTCAAGGTTAGAAGACATTCCTTTAGTTACTGAAAAATGTTGAATTTCACAAGTAGATCTGGCCAAAGCAAAGCTACAAGGAACACTGATTATTGTTGGTGCCAATATTGAGAACAAACTCCTCTTTTTACAATGAGATATATAACTGGAACATAAAATGTGAGGAGTATTGACCAAGGAAAACTTGAACTGTGATGCATACTAAATTGTATGTTTAAAACATAAGTGAATTAAGGTGGGCATGAACAGGCTGCTTCTTAAGTACCTGCTTGGGCATAAACTAATAAATGAGACAATATTAGAATTAATGGATTATCAAAAAGATATTGCCTACTATGTATGTACCGACTACACATGCAGTAGTGGAAGGCAGGGAGAAACTCCTTGGTAAATTGCAAGAGGAGCTAATCCAAGATTTAAACAAGATTTGTATTCCACTAATGGGTGAGTAGATTGCAAAAGTTGAAGAACTGGGAAAATCTGGCATTACAGGAAGGTTTTAGTTGGTAAACCACAGAAATAGGTTAATGCAAAAGATAAGTTAACAGAGTTTTACAAAGATAATTCTTGGTTATTGACAACATCTGCTTCAAGCAGACACCCCAAACTGAAATGAAATCAACTATATAAAAAGAAGCAAAAGATGAAGAAGTACAAATAATTCTACAGGACACTTCCATATGCAGAATGTGGGATACACATGAATTACTGATGTTAAACTCATAGATTAAGCCTTGAAAATTAAAATATGTAGGTATGTCAGCAATATTTGATTTACAGGGCATATAATCAGAATAGATGATACATATATATTGTAGTTAACATGTGTGGGAGCAAAAAAACTGAAGAAGTATGAGAAGAGATCAAAGATCTCTTTATGTAAATCAGAGCAAACAATATATACTCTACATTAAAAAAAATATCAAAATGTCTTTCCAAAAAACGCTATCACAATAATCAGGGAAAGACAAAGGATGAACATCTTGGACAAAAAGGACGTATGACAACAATTTGAACACCAAAAGTGCTGTTTTCCACAAAGAAGTTGCATTCACATAACTGAAAGGCCGCAGAGATTACTGTGGCAGTTTAAAGAGTAACAAAATCTAAACTCCACAAAGTCTGTTAATTAGTCGTGCTAGAAGCTGTCAAACTGGAAGCATCCACAGACTTCAGCTTTCATTATGGCTTTGACTGAAGAATGCCATCTTTGGACCCATTCTCCTTTTACCCCCTACTAAGAGCCAGTTTGGTGTAGGGACTAAAGTGCTGGGCTAAAAAATTATGAGCTCATCCGTTTACACATGAAAGCTGTCTGGGTGGCTTTGGGCCAATTATTTTCTCTCAGCCAAACCTATCTCACAGGATTCTGGTGGTAGAGAAAACAGGAAGTGGGAGCATTAAGTATGTATAGTGCCTTGAACTGACCAAAGAAATAAATATGGGATAATGTAATCAATCTCTTTGGAACCATTTCAGTCAGTCAATCAATACATTTTAGTGGAGCAGAGCCCATTTTCATTTGATACAGAGAATCTCACATGGACAAAAAAAGAAGGTGGAAAAACAAATAGGTTGAATCAATACAGATTGTTAATAATTGTGATTTTTAAAAAGATGAGCAACATGAAGATGCAAGTGTCCAACAAATACAACGTACCCCACTGGGTTGCAAAGAGTCCCACTCATTTTTCTCATATGTTAATAGACAGACCCAAGCAATTCACTAGCTAATAATAGATTTCTGGTTTCCTGCTGCCATTAAATTTGTGAGGATTCTTAACTTTCCAAGGACTGAGCATACCACAGCATAACAAAACTGTACATAATACTTTATTTCAGCACACACATGAAGAAACCAAGGCAATTCCATAATAAAAGTCTAATTGAGAAGTACCCCATCCTGAGTGCAACCTTTTATTAAGTTGGGACAGAACAGATGAATTATTTTTGAAATGATCTATTTCTGAATAGATGTTTTATTTTTATAACTAATAATACATAACTAATAATATCATATATCAGCTCTTCCCAAGAGCTTCAACAATTCATCTCACCTTTCATCTTCAAATGAAACTACCCCAAATGTACTTCAAGCGTCCCCTCAATCAAACACATATCCTGAAAGATAAGTACAGAGCAGTGACACTTAGCATACTCTGGAATCAAAAGGACCTGATCCTTACAATCCCTCAGCATGATTATTCGTCATTTGATTTGACTCAGTGTAGGTATGCAAGTAGAAAAAATAACAGCTGGATGATCTACAACCAAAAACAGAGAAATGTCCTTTCACAATATTTCATTATCATTTAACACATAATATTGGCTGTTACATAAAACAATTGTTTAAAAATGTTTTTTTAAACCATCTAGATACCATGTGCTCTTTTTGCAAGCATGTTATTTGAACAACTTCCTGTGCTTTATTTTTCCCATGCAAGGTTAAGAGTACTGCACATCGTGGGACAATGATTCGCCAAAAGGAAAAGTACTTTAACACATTTCTCAAAAATATTATCAAAATACAATGCCCTTGGGGATAAGAGTAAGTATAATAGTTGGATGGATATAAACCCACAAGTTACTTCCAAATAAAGCTTTGTTGGACAACTGCTCCTGTTTCATTTACAGAAGTTTAAGGAAGCTAGTATGTTTCATCTTTCATTAATAACCCAATTCGCCTATAAATTTTCCTTCCACTTCTCCCATTTTTTATAGAAAAAAATTATTAAAAAAGGAAAAAAGGAAACTGTGCCATGGTTTTTGACTGGTAATACCAACAGCGGTCCATCTGGAAGAATCCCAACTCACTATTAAAGTCACTGCAATCTCTATGGAATTAAACCATAAGTGGCATGCTTGAAGTTCAAAGCAATCTCATTAGGGATGTGGATAAATGTAATACTTATTCTCAAAACCAGATTCTGTAATGATGTTTAACATCTAACCTAACATAGAACCAACAAATGTAAAAACAATTGTACCTCTGTACATTCTTGGAGATTTTTGTAGAGTTCTACCAGACTCTCTCTTGATGCTTTAGTGGAAGGAGACAAGGAAAAAGCATGCCTCATATTTGAAGCACCATCTCGCAGTCTACACTGGATGCTGTAAGCTTCATACAATTCTTCTACCTTTTAAGAAAAAAGCAGGAAGCTGTACTGTAGATGTAGATGTATACTACACTGTATGTAAATACTATGTGGAAAGCAATCATGCTATTTCCAAAAGTTGTTCCACACACTATCTCAATTGTGGAAATATTTTAAGTCTACAGTTATCTCGGAAACCAGATTCAATCAGTTCATAATGGCAGTAAGACTCAGCCTTTGATCCATGTGTAGACTTCTATCAGCCAACCAACTGCCTCAGGTGGGTTCCTGCTCCCCGCAGGACCATTATCACTGTCTTGTGAGGAGGATCCTAGAAATTTGTTTTCTTTCCAATAATAGTTATGGTAATTTTCAGTAATAGTTATTGTAAAATTTACCATACAACTATAACAATTACAATTGTTTACATATTTAACAGTACCTTGAAAAGAGCATTATAATTATAGGATTTAAATAATAGAAATTCACTAGACAACCTGTGACCCATTGTGTCATTGTTTCACAGATATTTCACTACCTAAACAAAGAAACCAAATCACCAAGGATAAAAAAGCAGTGGGAGCAGGGAGCAACTTCCAACTTTCTGTGGCTTAACCACAGCTGATCACCCTCTGGCAGCCAATAATAGGATTGCTCAACCTGGCCACTGGAGGCATAGGTGGCCCTGGTGTGCTAAATCTCTGGATGGTCATACAGCATCATAGCATCACTGATGTTACCACAAATTTGCCAAATTTCAATCACATAGGAGTCATGGATCCTGGAGTTTGGATGGATTTTGTAAGTTAGCCCATTTGAGGTACCTTAGTTTAAAAATTATTGGCCTATGATTCATCCAGTTAAAGCTTACAGACAGAAGAGTTTTAGTATATAAAGGATTCTATAAAAGAGTTTTAGTATATAAAGGATTCTATAAAAAAATATTTCTGAATTAAGTGAATTGTGAAAGATGATGCAAACATTTATTCTGAATTAAGCATGATGGGGTGAGTGCCATCTCTTGAATGAGATTGTTAGACCCAGCCTCTTGGTATATTATTGTTGAACCCTTCAAACATGAAAGAGATGGTCATGTGGCCTACACCTTTTACAGCCATAAAACAATGGTTGTGATTTCTTCCTTTCTTTTTTCTTATTCAATATGTTTCTGCAGGTATGGCAGAAAACTGTTTCTACAGGCTAAATATGGGATGTATTCAATAATCAGTCTGAATGCAGACATTGAGAAAAAAGACCTTATACAAAAAAATTTTCTAAAGTTTTCAGAAACACCTAATTTCCCTATAAACAACCTAAGTGAAAAAAATACTCTCCTTTAAGATTTGTTTATACCACAGCATCAAACTTGCAGGCGGAGAAATCAAAACCTTACCTTGCTTATATGAAATTCCAGTTTCCTAATATATCTTTCCACAGAACGGATTTGCTTTGAAAGAACAGAAAAAGATAAGCCAGAAGTTGCTTATGAATTCCAAATACTGCACTGATTTTTCATACAGAATGTAGTTCCATGATGCAGAAAACCCTTGTTTAGAAATCCAGAATGTTCCTGATTGGCTAGCACTGACATACCTGCTTATGTTTATTATCGCTATCATTGGCATATACCAACTAAGATTTTAAAAAAACATGAACTATGGCTTTTCCATCACATTGCACTTCCCCAAAGTAGTTATTATTAAGTAGATCATTTGACTGCTTTATTATTATCTAATATTCACTAGATCCTGAAGGACTAGGTCAGGGACAGATCATCATGGAGAAAATTTGTCTACGTGGTCAACACTGACGTGATGGCACATAATCAGTTCTCTAGACATTCTCTACATATGTAGTATTAAATACATAGGAAGACCCCATGAGGTATGAAAACTTGGCAGCATGCACATTTGGAAAGATAAATATTTACAGAACCATTATTTCAATGGATATAAGCAATAGAGGGAAAAATCTTTCTTGACCCAGGAAGCAGTGTTAAAAAACATCCAAAGGACTCAGATGAAAACATTTGTCCCTGGGATACTCAGAGCCATAAAAATGTCCTGAAGATAGCCAGTAGTCACAAAAAAACCACATGTGCATTTTCTTGGCAGTCGTACAGAAGAAATGTTTTATCATTACCTTTATCTGGGATATATTATTTTTACTTCCCAATCAAGTTTTCAGCCCTATTATTTTTATTTCCCAATCTAGTTTTCAGATTCTGATGGTCTTTCATCTAAGTACTAAAAGGTTTCAACCCTGGCTGGGAGGAGCCAACATACACAATTGGAAGAAGAGTTAGGAGGAGGGGAGTTTGGTGTAGGAGGCTAACCTAGAAATCAGGAGATGAAGAGTTCTAGTCCCACCTTAAGCATGAAAGCCAGCAAGGTGACTTTGGGCCAGTATACTTTCTCTCAGTCTAATCCACTCATAGGGTTGTTGTTGCAGGGAAAACGGAAAGAGGAAGGAATATTATGTATATTCACCACCTTGAGTTATGTATACAGTAATAAAGTTGGGATAAAATCTACAAATAACAAAAAATGAACCATTGGATTTCACATAATACTTAACACTCAAGTTTCAATATTACTGTTATAGGCTCCTATTATATAGTATAGAATCCTGAAAGTCTCAATTTTTCTGATTGCAGACAAAAGCTAAACAAAAAGAAAAAACATTATCACACAGACAGGTTTGAATCAATGTTCCAGTATTTATAAGATGAGGCATAATGAAGCTATATGATTTGATAATGAGGCTCCTTCTCTTGACTTCCGTCCCTACTTGATACCTTCCATTTTCGCATGCAAAATTTCCATTTCTTACAGATGTTTTCTCACATTGTATGAAGCATATTAAATTAATAGATGCAAACCTGAATAATGTGTTCCAGATACAAAATTTCACTGCAATTGCTGAAAAGAACCATAGTGGATCTCCAGAGACCAACTATCTTACAAAGAGAACAATAGTCAAGAAATATACATGATAAGAAAAGGTTGGGGGGCAGGGGAGAAAGATCAGTGTCTTTAAGTATGTTAGAGTTATTTTGCTGTGTATTACTTTGCAGCCATTGCCAAGACAATTTCTTACCTTGTCCAAATCATAGTAGAAAGCCTGAAATAGAAATGCAGCAATTTAATGCACATATCATATTCAGATGAACTATTCAAAGTATTTCCATGAAAGAGAGAATCATACACTACTGTTCTTATCCAAAACTAAATAGGAAGGATTCAAATATTGTTCTTTGGCTATGTCACTTTTTGGTGTTGCTTGCTTTTACATATTCAATATTCTCTTCTTCAGCCACCATGTTGAAGGCTAGGGGCAAAGTGAGAAGCAAGAATTTTAAAAAGCCAGAAACAGATACTCAATATGCCAGCAAACTACAGTCATTAACACTCAATTGTTTCAGAGCCTTTGTATTTTTATAAGTGGTGAAATTCATGAGAACAATCACCATTCACTGCTGGATGAATCATCTATGCAAGAAGGAATCCAGGTTCCATGAGGTTAACCAAGAGAGTGCCAATTGGTCACAACTGATCTGCCTGAATTTCTTTGCAAGGAAGGACACATTTATAAAGAATGCGCTGTAATTCAACAAGTTATTTCTGTACAGCATGTGACTGAACTATGCAGCAACATATTGTGCCTTGTACTTTAAGACTTAAACAGTTAACTTCTTTGGTCTAGGTTTGTCCCATAATCATAGAAGAAGAGAGCTGGTGCGTTCACAGCAGGACAATTATGAACTTTCTGCTCCAAATGTTGGTGGCTAAAAATCCACCAAAGTTTCAACTTTGTTATGATCCATCCGCTCTCTGAAGCCAACCTAATGAAGATCTATTTTGAAAAGCCTGGTTAAAAGTTAGTCAGAATTAAGTTCCACTGCTCTTTCCTATTCAGGAACTAAACTGCAGCAGTGCTGAACAGAGGAAATAGTTTGGAATCTACCATGAGTTTTTGGGTGATTTGCAATACATTGGGGAGGATTTTCTTCTCTCACTATTTTAACAGCAGTAATAAAACAGCTGTCTTCCAATCCTAAACTGTCCTACTAAAATGAAGAAACTTTGGATAAACCGAAGTAGACTTTCTGTGCAAAAGCACTGAGAGTCCCACTCATTTCCTCTATTTGTATGCATGAACTCAGAAGCCTTCTGTGCCAAATGTGTACATTTCACACCAGATTACAATTACCGTGTCTCAGGGTCTCATTAAAGAAAACTGCACACAGGAGCAACTAAAAATCTATCTACCTCTTTCCTGTTAGAATATTTGGGGGAAAAGGTTTTATTTTTAGAAGTGGACATGGGAAGGAATTACCCCAAGTTCAAAACATTCCTGTTTTTAGGGCCACTGATTTCAATGGACAAAAGAGATATTATAATGACACTAAATGAAGTGAGAAGAAGGCCAATGGACATTCTTTCCAGGCCCTTCCCTACTCTTTAAAATACCCCACTGGGAAATCAATAGCCTAATTGTACATACTGAAGTCCAGAGGGCCAAAATAGCAAAAAGTGCATTTAATTAAAATGGAATATTCATTCCCTGATATTTCAACATAACAAACTTTTCTGTTGAATTCAATAACATTTTAAAATGATTAGTTCTGGAATATCTAATGATCTAGCATATGATGAAAAGCCAGATGACTGGTTTAGGCAATAAGCCATAAAAAAAAACTATGGCTTCTCAGCATGTGTGACCCTATTCAGTCGTATCCTAAGATAAAATTCAAGAAAAATAAGTTTCTTACCAGCCTGGAATTCCTTCTTGTATCGCGATGGCACTCAGACAGATAATCCAGCTCTGTTTGATGCATTTCCAGATATTCACTAAACAGAAAAGGTAGATATAGGTCAGATCTATTTTCAGAGTCAAAAAAAAGGCATTTCCTAGTCTTTCATCACAATTCCATTAAACATAATGGGATCTTAGCAAAAGAATAGTTCAGTTTTCAAATGGGTAGAGGAGACAAGAATCTGTTTATCTGCTTTGCAATAGAGACAAGAATCTGTTTATCTGCTTTGCAATAGAGCCTTATTCTGCTTGATTCTGATTTCTTAGTTCTGTGTTGATCCAGAGGAATTCTAACTACCACCAGAAATATATAGTCACATCAATACAATAGCTGCAGACTCAGACACCAACATCCCACAAGGATAAACTTCATTGACTTACATTCCTATAACTTTCTGGGTTTAGACCAATTTTAATTTAAGTTAATTTTCTCCTGTTGTATTTAAAAAAGATGCAGTCAGCATTATACAAGATGCAAAATCTGAGTAGTTCATTCTGTTTATATTAAGAAGCGTATGCTTTTTCCAATTTATTTGAGGGATTTTTCTCCCAACCACTGCAAAGACAATCCCACCTATCCACCTGAGGCCCACTGTTCCTCTAAAATTCAGCAGTTTTGCTTTTCACCAATATGATATAGTGATATCTGAGGCTAATTTAAATATTTCTAAATGTCTAAAATGCAGTCTAAAACTTTACATTAAAAAAAGTCTGTGCCATAAATGCACCAACTAATATTTATATGTGTCCCTCTCCTTTATTATTTTTTATAAACAACTCAAGGCAGCAAACATATTTAACACACCTTCCTCCACCTATTTTCCCCACAATAGCAACCCTGTGAGGTGAGTTGGGCTGAGAGAGAGTGACTGGCCAAAGGTCACCCAGCTGGCTTTCATGGTTAAGGCAGGACTAGAACTTACAGCCTCCCAGTTGCTAATCTGTTACCTTAACCACTAGACCAAACTGGCTATAAAAGAAGTAGTTAGCTGCATCCAAAGAATTACTTGCCCAAAATGTATTAACATTTTATTTTATTTTGGCCTGAAAGATAGTTTGACATCTATTTGATATACAGTAGGAAAAGAACACATGGAGGCCTCTACATATGCACAACACTTATTTCCTCAATTGAATCTTACAAAATCACTGGCTTACTACCTGCTTGATGTGTTCGTATTCTATGTAGAATTAAATTCAGTATTCCAAGAGTGGTTACACCCTGAACTGATATAAAGAGATTATTATAGTGATAGGTGTTTAGTGGACTTTGAAAAAGCAGGATAGGAAAAGTATCCTGTCGTTGTGGAAGATCCATGAGATTACTGTGGACAGCCAAGAAAACAAACCAATGAATTACTGAAAAAATCAACACAGAGTTCTTACTTGATGCACAATCACCAGTCTCAAATTATCCTATATCAAATATATTATGGTCCCAGATCTTTGGAAAAGTCTCTAATGCTGGGGAAGGGAAAAGGTAATTTCTGGTTTTCTGCTGAACCACTCCCATAGCGATCCCTTGGTTAGTTTAATAACTGCCACAAGAAAAGTCACAAAAATGGATTGGTCACATGAATAACCCAATTTATAATCATAATGAGTTTCAACCATGATGGTCAGGCTCCATTATTTATTTTATTTATTTATTAATCACATTTCTATGCCGCCAATTTCCGGAGACTCTTGGCGGCTTACATAGGTTAGGGATTATACATTTCTTTATTTTTACCCTGCCCCCCTTGGCTGGCCAGTGATGTTCATATCTGGGGCATCCTCTGAGACTCCTGCTCTGCCCCCAGGACGGGCAAGTTGCGTGCCAACTCGCTGCTCCGTCGCGAAGACTCGCTGCTCTGTCAATTTGCCGGCCAGCTATTTTCCCTCCGAAGGAGGTCCCCATTAATCTACTTGCATTTTCACGTGCTTTCGAACTGCTGGCTGGGCAGGAGCTGGAGGCAAGTGAGAGAGCTCACCCCATCATGCAGAGCTTGCAGATCGAACCAGCCAGAGTGCCGGCCATTTCTGGTCAACATAACTTGCGACACTAAGCCACTGAGCCACCGCACCTTTTAAAATTGTAATTGTAAAATTACAATTATGTTTGTAATTCAAGGTATGATAAACCCTGCCCCTTAATGGTATCACTGTTGAGGTCCTGTTTTTGCATCTCTGCATTGTAATATTGCTGTGAGCCAATACTTCCAGCATGACTGCACACTGCCAGATGCCACAAAATACATCTTGTTCCTTGCTTGCTGGAAAAGAAACTGGCTAATCAATGTAGGTAGCCTGTTTTTGTTTTGCTGGCATGGAACAACTAAACATCCTTTTTTGTGATGACCCCCCTCTTTTTGAAAGTTTTAATCTTCTGGGAATCAAGTTATATAAATTAACTTCATCAATTATACCACATAAACCTGCAGATGACCCCACTGTTGAAATTAATTTACTTATTCTCAACCTCTCCCAGTGGTTAAATTAAAGAAACACTAAACTATAACAAAATCCTGCAAATTCCCATATTTGGGTTTGGGAATGGTTCTTACTTAAGCCCTTTCTTCAAAGCTTCAAAAACCTTCTTCACTTGTTGTGGTTTGGGATCGCAGATGACGGCTCCTTTCTGGAGGGAGGAATACATCTTGGCAGATTTTACTGATGTTTTGGATCTTGTGGAACCTTTGCTAAGAGATTTTCTGTAAAAACAGCAGTGAAAGGATCACATTAGAGATACCCACCAATGTTTGTTTCCTTCATAAAAAATTGTAAAATGAGTCAAATTCCAATCCAAAAAAGGCATAAGAAATGCAGCAGCACAATTGTGAGCAAAGCCCTGTTTAATGTTTGTGCATGTGATACATGTAAAATAAGAGTGATCACATGGTCACAGCCATCCCTCATCTTGATCTTGTTGATCTGTCCATAGATCCAGAAACTGAGTGTCATTCCATATTCAGTAAAACTTCCTTGTATACTTATTGGTGTGTATTCTAAACAGAGACCTGTTACCATCCAAATACTTTGCACATCTATCCTATGATGTGAGAGATGAGAAGTCAGTGGCCTTACTAGCATTTAGGCTTCAGTAGACAAGTTGAAATCACAGCAGGTACACAACTAGCCAACCTTAACTAATCTCCAAACAGTTAAGCCACTCATATGTGGTGAATTCTTGGAATGAAGATTGTCAAGAAATAACACAGCTGTGGACTAAAATGGGAAGTCAAAGAAAGGAACATGCTGGAGGAAAACAGTGGCAAGACACATGTTACCCACCAGAGAACAGTAAAAAACACATTGCCCAAAATTGCAGTGATAAATTGGTATCTGTGGAAATAAAAAGCCAATTTATTGCAAAGCCATAGGTTTTTTTTCAGATTATAGTGAACAGATGTATGCTTAAACTTTAAACTAACATTTTACTCGGCAAATGGGAATATTTTCTGTAATGACACCATTTTTAAAAGTCTTAATTGCAGTATTTCATTTTTATCACTATACTGTATCAAACAGCTCCAATAAACAGGTAAGAAGTGGGAAAGATAGAAGCAGTTTCATTTGGATGGTGAATATTCAACTTTGGGCAATGTATCCATTACTCTAATCTGTGCCTATTGCTTATTTCCAGAAATCTTCAAACTAGTTACAGGAGGATACATTAAATGTTATTGGATTGTTCTGAATGCTTCAGATATATAATTTTACTTGTTTTTTGAAACATTTTTTTTTAGAAAATACTTTCTGAAACTATTAACAATACTTTCGATTTTATTTATGGAGCATCACTGTCAGTATATTTGGTTCAATACAAATCGCACTAAGTTCACTGCTACTTATTTTTAAGGGAATATTCAGTATTGTTTCTTGAAAGCAAAAAGTATTTACTGATATTCTGAAAATATTTTTTTAATCTGCTTCATACCAGAGCCCTGACTTAGTGTGGGATCTTTAACCTTCCAGGGAGATTGGTCACATCTGGAATTCTGAGATTATGTTATGGGCACTGTTGCAAAACAGGTGTGGCCGACCATAAAATTCTCACCCACCAACAGCCCCACACAGAGCTTTATGCCCTTTTAAAATTACATTTTCGTTCACATTCTTTCATTGTCAGTGATACAATGCTTAAAGAACTTATCTCTCCCTTTATTTGAACAGGTAACCTCTCATTAAGTGTCCCAACTGGAAGACTATTTAGAATATGGTCTGCTGATACTTCTTGATATGCTTAACTTCCTGTTCTTACTTTCTTCTAAGTTGTCTAAAGTTTGGCAAACTCACTTAAACATAAATAAATCAATAGCATGTAACAGAAAATAATACAAGTGATAAATACTTATGTATTTTTGGAAATATTAATTAAACTATAATAAAAAAAAGCTAATACAGTGTTATGGAAACTTGGAATTTTGATGCTCTACAGAGCATCAACTTAGAGAATGATGTGGAGTAATTTATTCTCTTTTGGTTTCCATTTCAGTTTTCTGTAAAATGTTAGTTTTCTCACTCTAAGAAGATCAGGAACAGGGCATTAAGAGATCATTTCAACATACAGTACATATTTGTTTAGGCATATACTTACTTAGCTTTCCTCAAAAATACATGCATTCCCGGTTTTCTCATATGTTATTACTAAGGCACAAACTTAGCAGACTGATTAAAAGACTGAGATAAAATTTAGTCTAAAACCTGTTATTTGCCATGAGCAAATTGAATACTTTTCAAGAAATTGCTATTGGCCATCAACAGGATTGGACTAATAACAATCTGTTTCATAGTGTTGATGCAAAGCAGGTTTTCTTGAGAATAAGACCCAATGTGCAGCTTGAGAGCCATCATGGTGGAATATTTAAGGTGTTGGACTGACATTGGAGAGATCTAGGTTTCTTCAGTTACAGGTTACTCACTGAGTAACTTTGGCCCAACCTCTTACAAGGTTTTTGTTGTGGAGGAATATGGGAGCAGGAGCCTTTAAAGTAAACTGCCTTAAGCTCCTGATTTAAAAATGGGCAATAACTCTAACAAATAAATTACCATAAATACTTCCAATGAAGTACTCATATCTCATTGGAATTACATTAAATTCATGTAGGAGAATCACTTTTTTACTAAATGATAAACTTCTTGCTTAAAAAAGTAGCTTTTTTACTCTTTTTTCAAATTCAAATTTAAATGAATTCAAGACACTTGACAATTCAAGTGTCAGCTTGAATTCATTTAAATGCTTAGCCATCTTCCTTCTGATTTATAATCCTTACAGAGTATCTGGCTCTTTAAGGTTTTGCCCAACAAGCTACTCTGATTTAAAAGCCTTGCTAAAATCCAACTTGGGAAAACAAACCAACTTAAATCCCAATTATCTTCCTCCACAGCCCAGTTTTTACTAAATAGAACAGGAAAAAAAATGAACAGCTAAATATTCTTCACCCACCTAAACAAAAATAATATATTGACAGTCTGACATTTCTTAGAAAAGTTGTCCCTTAATTACTTGTGACTAGAGCTAACTTTCTTTTTTAACCCTATATTTACTTGACCAAAAGTTTATCATTGTTCTTTCTTTGAATTTAATTGTTCTCCTGCTATAATTAATTCCCACATTGTGCTTATTTGTTAATCAAAGCACAACTGCTAGAACAGATACACCTGAAAACACTATGAGGCCACAGAAAAGAAGTGTTTGGTAGCCCAATCCTAGCCATGCATATTCAAAGTAAATTTTACTTCCAAAAAAGCAAGTTTCTTTGTGCAATTTCGTTTAGACATAGTACCAAAATATACATAATGATTGAATTCACACATTGATTAAATCAAGGTTGATTGAATAAACAACAAATTACTGGTATGCATAACACCCTAAACTCTAAGCTTATTCATGGTAATAAACCAAATAAACTGCTAAACCAAAGCACACCAAATTACAGAACATCTTATAGTCTTGGGTGAACCAGTCTAGTGTTTGTGAAGATGAATAAAAATGAAGAGATGGGTGAGAGAATTTCTTGAACAGAAAAAAGTACATCATCTGCTTTCTTATATTCTTTTAACTTTAAAAATTGCACTGTTCCTTATCTTTATTTTTAACTGAGAATATTATACATATTTAATGAATAACAATAGCTGCAAATAATGAAGCTGATTCTAAAACATCTGCAAAGAAGGCATATATTTTACCATTCAGTATGGACTTCTCCATACCTCCTCAGAAGTGCTACTTAGAAAATCCTAATTCAAATCAAATCCATTTTTATTTTAGTTGCTGATAACCACCAGACGTCTGCATCAATAGAACATATGAACAAACTTTAAATAATGTTGTTGTGACCTATTGACCAAACCCTGATAGGGCGTGTACCAATCTGCAGTGTAATTTAATTATGTTTGTTGGATAAAGAGTTAATAACCTAAAATGTTAAATAAAGCAATATATCTTATAAATGAATATAAAATAGTTAAAAGGTGTAGAATATGGGCTATTAATTGAACCAGAAAAAAATTTAAGAATGGAATGATTTGTCAGTAGTTATGATGGCAATGTAACTTTGACATAACCATGAAGAAACCCAACTCTGAGTCATCCTTTTTCAGGATGATGCTCTTTCTATGTGTTATATTACAACTATACAACCCTTTTTATCAGTCAGATGTCTAGGAAAAAAAGGATATATAATTCAATTCAACTAGAGCATGTTGAGTTAACTTAGCAACATTCGTGCATTCTCTCATTGTGATTTGTGAACCACTGGTTAAGACTACTGGGATATGTACATCCAGACATTAATTGCTTAATCAACAATTGTATGTGTCTGTGTATGTATCTTCAAATCAGTTGACACCTTACAACTGCCTGAACAAGTTTTCTTAGCAAGATTTCAGAAACAGTGTTCCATTAACCTGCTTCCTAGGGCTGAGAGAGTCAAGGTCACTCAGCTGACTTTGGACTTATGGCAAGTTGAGAACTCAGCCTCTGGCTTTCTGGCCTGGTTGATGCCTTAACCACTACACCAAATTGGCTCTT